>CAUYPK010141756.1:0-10763 GCA_963574355.1 Loris lydekkerianus | reverse complement strand
GGAAGATAGAAAATTATAATGGACCCAACTATACCACAAGACTATGAGGAAAGGACCAAGGAAGGGGAAGGGAGGGGGGAGGTTTGGGTGGAGGGAGGGTGATGGGTTGGGCCACATCTATGGTGCATATTTTTATCTATAATAAAAAAAATAAAATTAAATTTAAAAAAAAAGAAAAAGAAAATTATAATGGAAATTAGAAAACGCTTAAAACAGAACAATTACATATTTATGCACATTTATACAACAATATAAATATCTGTGGTGGGGCTAAAATAGTAGGTAGAGGAAAGCGTATACTCTTCTTTTTTTTAAGTGAAGCAAATACTTTATTTAAATTCGTCGTCAAATCACAATTTATCCAAATAAACATAATGCAATACCGTTCTTAAAAGAATGGGCACAAATATGGCACAGACACAATTCAGTATCTATCAAAATAGCATTTGTAAGAACCTGACTTATTTCATGCTGTGTGTAAGAAAGTGTATAGTCTTAAAGTCGTCAATCAGAAAAGACAGAAGTCTGGGTGGTGCCTGTGACTCAAAGGAGTAGGGCACTGGCCCCATATGCCGGAGGTGATGGGTTCAAACCCAGCCCCAGTCAAAAACTGCAAAAAAAAAAAAAAGGAATCAGGTGCCCACTTTGGCAGCACGCATACTAAAATTGGAGTGATACAGAGAAGATTAGCATGGTCCATTAGAAAGCATGACACACACAAAAAAAAATTTTTTTTGAGACAGAGTCTCAAGCTGTCACCCTGGGTAGAGTGCTATGGAGTCACAGCTCACAGCAACCTCAAACCTCAAACTCTTGGGCTTAAGCAATTCTCTTGCCTCAGACTCCCAAGTACCTGGGACTACAGGTGCCTGCCTTTCTTTTTGTTGCAGTTATCATTGTTGTTTAGCAGATCCAGGCTGGTTTCAAACCCGCCAGCCCCGGTGTATGTGGCTGGGGTCCTACCCACTGAGCCGGGCGCCACCCAACACATAAATTCTTTAAGTGCTCCATATTTTACACAGATGCTGGAGTGGTGGGATTCCAAAGTATGGAAAGAAATATGAAGAGTCCTCAAAGAATTGAGGGGGGGAGACAGAGTCTCACTCTGCTTCCCTGGGTAGAGTGCCGTGGTGTCATAGCTCACAGCAACTCCAAACTCCTGGGCTCAAGTAATGCTCCCACCTCAGCCTCCTGAGTAGCTGGGACTACAGGTGCCTGCCACCACACTCAGCTAGTTTTTTTATTGTTAGTAGAGACAGGTCTCACCCTTGCTCAGGCTGGTGTGGAACTCCTGAGCTCAGGCAATCCACCTTCCTTGGCCTCCCAGAGTGCTGGGATTACAGGCATGAGCCGCCTCACCTGGCCATAGGCCTTCCATTTGATCCTGCAATCCCCTTCCTAAGTATCTATCCAAAAGAAAAAAAAGTCATTTTGTCATAAGGACGTTTGCTCCTGAATGTTTATAGCAGCTCAATTCACAATAACAAAGATGTGGAAGCAACCCAAGCACCCATCAACTCATGGATGGATTAATAAACTGTGGTATATGTATACCATGGAATACTATTCAACCATTGATGGAGATTTTGTATCTTTTGTAACAATCTGGATGGATTTAAGGAATACTTCTTAGTATCCCAGGAACATACAAACAGGAATATAAGCTTGATTAATATTAGAAAATAAAATTATATAATTTATTTCATTAGCAAAGGAGAAAATTGAATAATCATCTTAACATATGTAGAAAAAAGCATTTGAAAAAACTTGATATCATTTTATGACTTTAAAATAAAATGCAGAAAACTAAGAATAAAGAGAACTAGTTTCTGATTTCTAATAAGATATTTTTCTTTAAAAAAAAAAAAACCTAGAGCAAATATCATATTTAATGGTGAAACGCTAAAATACGATCAGAAACAAGAAAACCATACTCACTATCGCCTCTGTTTAACAATGTACTAGAGGTTCTTATCAATGTAATAGACATAAACAAGATATTAAAGGCATAAGAATTAAGAATTGATTATTTTAGGCTGGGTGCGGTCCTAGCACTCTGGTAAGCTAAAGTGGGTGGATTGCCTGAGCTCAGGAGTTCAAGACTAGGCTGAGCAAAAGTGAGACCAGGTTTCTATTAAAAAACAGAAAAACTGAGGCGAGGGGATCACATGAGCCCAAGAATTAGAGGTTGCTGTGAGCTATAATGCCACAACACTCTACGCAGGGCAACAGCTTGAGACTCTGTCTTGAAAGGAAAGGAAAGGAAAGGAAAGGAAAGGAAAGGAAAGGAAAGGAAAGGAAAGGAAAGGAAAGGAAAGGAAAGGAAAGGAAAGGAAAGGAAAGAAAAGAAAAGGAAAGACTAGTGCTGGACTTTGTGGCAGGCACCTGTAGTTCCAGCTACTTGGGAGGCTGAGGCAAGAGGACCACTTGAGACTAAGAGTTTGAGGGCGCTGTGAGCTATGACCGCACGCCACTATACCCAGGGTGAATGAGTGACACTCTGTCTCTCAAAAAAAAGAAAGAAAGAATTGATTATTTGCAGATTGATATAATTGGCTCTGGAGAAAATCCGAGAGAATCTCAAATATTTGAAATAATAAGAGAATTTAGCAAAGTTTCTAGATATAAAATCAGCACGAAATTCAAGTACAAAAGGTAAAGAAATCCTTTCAAATGCAACATGGATGAACTTTGAGGACCTGGTTTTAAGTGAAATAACCCAGTCACAAAAAGGCAAACACTGTGTGATTCCACTTATGTGAGGTGCCAAGAGCAGTGAAACTTACAGAATCAGAAAGTGGAATGATGGTTTCCAGGGGCTGGGGAGAGGGAAAATGAGGAATTCTCATTTAATGGATACTGTTCTAGCTTTGCAACCAAAAAGGTTCTAAAGATCTGTTGCAGAATAATGTGAACATAGTTAACACTATTGAACTGTACGTTTAAAAATGATTAAGATGGTAAATATTTTTTAATTAATGTTTTATTAAATTATAACTTTGTACATTGATGCATTTATGGGGTTCAGGGTACTGCTTCAATATGCAATGTGAAATGCTTACATTGAACTAAGTAACGCATCCATCACAATTATACTCATTTCTTAATAGTTTTGAAATGTCCCATTGCATCATGCACATTAGGTGAGGTCCCCCCAAATAACCTCCCTCCTCTCATATTCCCCCCTCCCCTTCCCTCCCCCCTCCTCTTTCCTTCTACTTTCTGGACTATAGTTATGTTTTGCCATTTGTATGAGTGTGTAGGTGGTTATATATTGATTTCATAGCGGTATTGAGTACATTGGATACTTTTTTTCCCATTTTTGAGATACTTTACCAAGAAGAACATGTTCCAGCTCCATCCACGTAAACATAAAAGATGTGAAGTCTCCATCTTTTTATGGCTGCACAGTATTCCATGGTGTACATAAACCGCAATTTGTTAATCCATTCATGGGTCGATGAGCACTTGGGCTATTTCCATGTCTTGACTATTATGAATTGGGCTGCAATAAACATTCTGGTGCAAATGTCTTTGTTGTAAAATAATTTTTGATCATCTGGATATATACCTAGTAGAGGAATTGCAGGATCGAATGGTAGGTCTACTTTTACTTCCTTGAGTATTCTCCAAACTTCTTTCCAAAAAGGTTGTATTAGCTTGCATTCCCACCAGCAGTGTAGAAGCGTGTCCTTCTCTCCACATCCACGCCAACATCTGTAGTTTTGGGATTTTGTAATGTGGGCTAATCTTACTAGAGTTAGATGATATCTCAAAGTGGTTTTGATTTGCGTTTCTATGATGACTAAGGATGGTATGATTTTCATGAGTTTGTAGGCCATGCTCCTGTCTTTATCAGAGACGTTTCTGTTCAAATCTCTTGCCCACATAGAAATGGGGTTATTTATTATTTTCTTATTGATTAGTTTGAGTTCTCTGTAGATTCTAGTTATCAGACCTTTGTCAGAAGCATAACCTGCAAAAATCTTCTACCATTCTGAAAGTTGTCTGTTTGCTTTACTTACTGTGCTCTTGGCCGTGCAAAAGCCTTTTAGTTTGATCAGATCCCAGTAATGGATTTTTGGTGTTACTTCAATTGCCCAAGGGGGGGGGGGGGTTGAGGCCAGAAGTTTAAGACCAGCCAGGGCAACACAGCAAGACCCCATCTCTACAAAAAAAAAATTTTAATCACCAATCATAATGGTATACATGTATACTTCTAGCATACAATATTTTCCCAGGCCAATTTCTTCAACTGTTTTCCCTGCACTCTCTCTAGTATTTTTAGAGTTTCATGTCTTAAGTTTAAATCTTTTATCTGAATCAATTTTTTTTTGAAATTATCTTCTAATTTATTTATAAAAATAAATATTCTCTATTTTTTGAGACTTTGGAAAAGAAAAAAAGAAGTTAACTGATGACTCCATACTGAACCTCAGAGTCAAAGCATTCAATTTTTGTTAATGGTGAAAGGTGGGGGTCCAGTTTCAGTCTTTTACAGGTCACCAGCCAGTTCACCCAGCATCATTTTGTTAAATAGGAAGTCTTTCCCCCACTGAATTTTTTTTTTTGTAGAGACAGAGTCTCACTTTATCACCCTTGGTAGAGTGCCGTGGCATCACAGCTCCCAGCAACCCACTGAATATTTTTGATAGGCTTGTCAAAGATCAAATGACAATAAGCAGCTGGGTTCATCTCTTGGTTCTCTATTCTACTCCATAAATCTACTGCTCTGCTTTTGTGCCAGTACCATGCTGTTTTGATCACTATAGATTTATAGTATAGCCTGAAGTCTTGTAATGTGACACCTCCTGATTTGTTCTTATTTCTGAGTAATGTATCTGATATTCGAGGTTTTTTCTGATTCCTAAGATGGTAAATGTTATGCTATGTTTTTTACTATAATTAAAAAAATTTGAGGCCAGGCATGGTGGCTCCTGGCTATAATCCTGGGATTTTGAGAGGTCAAAGCAAGAGAATCACTTGAGGCCAGAAGTTCAAGACCAACCAGGGCAACACAGCAAGACCCCCATCTCTACAAAAAAAAATTTTAATCACCAATCATAATGATATACATGTATACTTCTAGCTATCCAGGAGGCTAAGGCAGGATGGTGAACACTTGAGCCCAGAAATTCTAGCCTGCAGCAAGTTGTGACTGCATGGTACTCCAGGCTAGGTGACAGAGAGAAATCCTGTTTCTAAAAAAAGGGAAAAAAAAACTTTTTAGTATAAAAACTCAATTGCCTGGGGTGGCACTTGTGGCTCAGTGGGTAGGGCACCAGTCCCATATACCAAGGGTGGCAGGTTCAAACCCGGCCCTGGCCAAACTGCAACAAAAAAAATAGCAGGGCGTTGTGGTAGGCACCTGTAGTCCCAGCTACTCGGGAGGCTGAGGCAAGAGAATCGCCTAAGCCCAGGAGTTTGAGGTTGCTGTGAGCTGTGGCGCCATAGCACTCTACCAAGGGCAATAAAGTGAGACTCAAAAAAAAAAAAAAAAAAAACTCAATTACCTTTCCACATCAGCAACAGAAAATATATCTTTGAAATATATCTTATATACTTAAAGCATTGCCACAATGTCAATAAAGTGTACAATTATGCACTTACATGGTGAAAATAATAGCATGTTATTCAGAGCCATTAAAGAGAACCTAAGTAAATGGAGAGATAAACCATGTTCATAGATTGAAAGATTCACTATTCTCCAGAAATTGATCTTTAGAATAAATTCAATGCCAGCCAAAATTCCAACAAGTTGTTTTGTGGAATTTGGCAAGCTCACTCTAAAGTGGATTTTTTGTTTGTTTGTTTAAAATTCTTTTATCATTATGGCATTACACCTTTTTTTATTTTTTATTTTATTTTCTCCATACATGTACATGTGTTTATTTGGTTTCCACTTTTTACCTTCACAAAATTAAAGAGGCTTAAAATTTAATAAAAATAACAATGTTTAAGATAAGGACTAGAGACAAAAACCTCATAAAGAACTAACGAAGATACATATAATCAGAAATCAGATGATTGCTGCAATGAAATATTGACCAATAGTAATAATAATAATAATTATAGTAATAATTATTATTACTATAGTAATAGCAATAATAATAATAATGCAAAAAAAAGTAACATTCACGTTGTCAGATAAAAGTATGTCAGTCATAGAATGCTTTGACTCTGAGGTTCAGTATGGAGTCATCAGTTAACTTCTTTTTTTCTTTTCCAAAGTCTCAAAAAATAGAGAATATTTATTTTTATAAATAAATTAGAAGATAATTTCAAAAAACAGATCATGCCAAATCTTATGGACAATAGAAAAAGAAGAAATACTTCAAAATCATTCTACTTCATCTGGATATATCTGATATTAAAATTGGAAAAAAATATTATTATAAAGGGAAATTACAAACATATTTCACTTATAAATGAGGATGCAGTATCCTAAACAGCATATTAACAAGTTGAATTAAAAATTATTGTTCAAACAATGTACTTTGGTCAACATTAAATCCAATTTATGTGAGAATTAGTCACTATTTTCTTCTCCTTTCTTTTTCCTTTCTCTCATCCCTCCCTTCTTCTCTCTCTGTCTGTTCTCCCCTTCCCCCGCCCCCCACAGTGTCATTAATTGCCATTAATTGTCCTCATATCAAAGTTAAATACATAGGATTCATGCTTCTCCATTCCTGTGATGCTACACTAAGAATAATGTGTTCCACCTCCACCCAGGTTAATACAAATGCTGCAAAATCTCCATTTTTTTAATGGCTGAATAGTATTCCATGGTATACATATACCACAGCTTGCCAATCCATTCCTGGGTTGAGGGCCATTTAGGCTGTTTCCACATTTTAGTGATTGTAAATTGAGCTGCAATAAACAGTATAGTACAAGTGTCTTTATAATAAAAGGTGTGTTTTTTCTTTCCTTCTGGATAGATGCCCAGTAATGGGATTGCAGAATCAAATGGGAGGTCTAGGTTGAGTTCTTTGGGGTTTTTCCATACTTCCTTCCAAAAAGGTTGTATTAGTTTGCAGTCCCACCAGCAGTGTAAAAGTGCTCCTTTCTCTCCACATCCACCCCAGCATTTGCAGTTTTGAGATTTTGTGATGTGGGCCATTCTTGCTGATTGTTATATGATATCTCAGGGTAGTTTTAATCTGCATTTCTCTAATAATTAGGAGTGATGAGCATTTTTTTCATATGTTTGCTAGCCATTCCATCTGTCTTCTTTAGAGAAGGTTCTGTTCATGTCTCTTCCCCATTGATATATGGGATTGTTGGCTTTTTTCATGTGGATTAATTTAAGTTCTCTATAGATCCTAGTTATTAAGCTTTTGTTTGATTCAAAATATGTAAATATCCTTTCCCATTGGGTAGATTGTCTATTTGCTTTGGTTGTTGTCTCCTTAGCTGTACAGAAGCTTTTCAGTTTAATTAAGTCCCATTTGTTTATTATTGTTGTTGTTGCAATTGCCATGGCAGTCTTCTTCATGAAGTCTTTCCCCAGGCTGATTATCTTCCAGTGTTTTTCCTATGCTTTCTTTGAGGTTTTTTTAATCATTTCGTGCCTTAAAGTCCTTTATCCATCTTGAATCAATTTTTGTGAGTGGAGAAAGGTGCAGGTCTAGTTTTAGTCTTTTATATGTTGATAACCAGTTCTCCCAGCACCATTTATTGAATAGGGAGCCTTTCCCCCCAGTGTAAGTTCTTATTTGGTTTATCGAAGATTAGGTGGACGTAAGCTGTTGGTTTCGTTTCCTAGTTTTCTATTTGATTCCAAATGTCTATGTCTATTTTTGTGCCAGTACCATGCTGTCTTGACCACTAATGGCTTTGTACTACAGCCTAAAATCTGGTATGGTGATGCCCCCAGCTTTGTTTTTATTACTAAGAACTGCCTTAGCTATATGGGTTTTTTCTGGTCCCATACAAAACACAGAATCATTTTTTCCAAGTCTTGAAAATAGGATATTGGTATTTTAATAGGGATGGTATTGAATCGGTAGATTGCTTTGGAAAGTATAGACATTTTAACAATGTTGATTCTTCCCAGCCATGAGCATGGTATGTTCTTCCATTTGTTAAAGTCCTCTGCTATTTCCTTTCTTAGTGTTTCATAATTTTCTTTATAGAGGTCCTTCACCATTATACCCTTTTCAGAACAAGTATAATTTACATAAATTTTACCAGGCAAACTTTTATCAAATATTAATATTTATCAATGTTTTGTTTTGCTGAAATGTTATTTCAGTTGTAAAAACCATCTGTGGTTACAAAAGGAAAAATCAGAAACTTTATCAGATTTAACCTGCTTTTTACGAATGAGCTAAGAATTCCTAAGCTGAACAATATTTTAAGTAGAAAAACAATTTTAAAATAGTTTGTTATACTGTTTCTGTGGTTTATGTATATATACATATCTGTATATATATATATATATATATATATAGGAAATCTTTAAAATAAAGGCAAGAGATAATCACCTTTTAACAAAAATACTCTGTATGCTACAAATGCACACATCAGAAATATTATTTAGAAGTTAATCATTGCCTGCTACAAAATCTTAAACAAAGTACATTTACTGGATTGTTTTTCCAGTTTGCAGCTGCCTTCTCCCACCCAAAATAAGAATTTCCCATAAATAAAAGCCTTAATGCAGTTTACTTAGTGGTTAGTTTTGGCCAGTCCTCTCCTCACTGCCCCCGCCTCACACAGTGACACCATATTATTAAAAACATTAAGTACCCGGGGTTTACGCTGCAGATCAAGACCAAATGATGTACAGATCTTCATGTAAAAAAGATGTTTTGTGGTCACAATTACTTCAAAAAGTAATTACACTCAAATAAACTGACATCATGCCTTAGCAATTACACAATAATGATTTTGACACATGGCAATTTATAAGTTAGGCAAATGTGAATTGCTAAAAGATGTGAACAGCTGTTCTGTTTAAGTTTAGAGTGCTGCAAAACTCAGGTAAGGACTTTATCTTTTTCAGCTAGCATAACCAGCCCCCAGCACAGCACACTAAGCCACAAAGCACAAATCCAAGGAGGGTAACACGGTGCCTTCACTAAGTCAGAGCTCTGGGAAACCAGCACAGTGCCCTTAATACAGTAAAAGCATATTTTTGTTGGAGCCATATACTACCTTAGAGATAATTTTCATATCAAAAATTTTTAATTATGAAACATTGTGGGGGGGGTTGTTGTTGTTGTTGTTGTTTTCAGACAGAGTGCTGTGGAGTCACAGCTCACAACCTCAAACTTTTGGGCTTAAGTGATTCTCTTGCCTCAGCCTCAGCCTCCCAAGTAGCTGGGACTACAGGCGCCTGCCACAATGCCCAGCTATTTTTTTGTCGTACTTGTCATTGATGTTTTCTGTTTTTTGTGTTTTTAATTAATTTTTTATTGTTTGGGGTTCATTGAGGGTACAAAGAATGAAGTTACACTAATTGCATTTGATAAGTCCCTCTTATAATTATGTCTCTCCTCCAAGAGGTGTGCCATACCTATAACCCTAAAACCCTTTTCTCCTCTCTGCTCCCTCATTCACTTGCCCCCCACTTTGAATTGATTTGAGTTTTTCTCTTATGAGGGTGTATGTTAGATCATATTAGATACTAGCTTCATATTAAAATTAAGTACATTAGATTCTTCCTTCTTCATTCTTATGATACTTTATTAAGAAGAATGTGTTCCAACTCAATCCAGGTTAATACAAAAGATGGAAAGTCTCCATCATTTTTTAATGGCTGAATAGGATTCCATCATATACATACACCACAGCTTGTTAATCCATTCCTGGGTTGGTGGGCATTTAGTCTGTTTCCTCATTACGGCGATTGTAAACTGAGCTGCAATAAACACTCTAGTGCAAATGTCCTTATGGTAAAATAACTTTTTTTTTTCTTCTGGGTAGATGTCCAGTAATGGGGTTGCAGAATCAAATGGGCAGTCTAATTCCAAAAAGGTTATAGTAGTTTGCAGTCCCACCAGCAGTGTAAAAGTGTTCCCTTCTCTTCACATCCATGCCAGATTTGTAGCTTTGAGATTTTGTGATGTGGGCTATTCTCACTGGGGTTAGGTGATATCTCAGGGTGTCTTTTTTTTTATGGTAAAAGGGTAAAATATTAATATTTATTACATTTGGGGGAAAGGTACCTAGATTTTTACTATATTAATCTTTTATTTTTTCCATATACTTTGCGAAGTTTCAAAAGTTATCATTAAATAATTTTAATATACCATACACCAGGGGTCCTCAAACTGCAGCCCGTGGGCCACATGAGGCAGTGGAATTGTATATGTTCCCATTTTGTTTTTTTACTTCAAAATAAGATACGTGGGTCAGTCCCTGAAGTCGCCGCCCTAGCTGCCCCTCTGCCAGCTGCTCCAGCGCCACCTCGGGCGGGCAGGCGGGAGCCAGGCGCTGACGGGGGCGGCGGGGGCAGCCCAGCGCTCCTGCGGCTCCAGCTCCGGCTCTGCGCAGGCTGCAGCTTCCCGGCTTCTCCTTGGGGCTGGCCTAGGGCGCCCGGATGCTCTGAGAACGTTTCCACTGTTGCTGGGAGGACACACCAGTGGGATTCAGAATTCTTGAAGAATTGCCTTTGTGAGAAGCTGGAAGTATTTCTTTTTAAATTCCATCTCTTAGTTTTTCAAAGAAACATCAAGAAACCATGAACAACATTAGTAATGAAGAGTTTGACTGCCACTTGCTTGATGAAGGTTTTACTACCAAGGACATTCTAG
>CAUYPK010141755.1:0-23933 GCA_963574355.1 Loris lydekkerianus | reverse complement strand
ACTTGCAAAACTCTTGCTCTGTACTCTCTGGAACTCAAGGACAGTGAGTAAAAAACATCCTCTATGTTTTAATTTTTTTTTAATTTTTTTTTTTTTTTTTTGAGACAGAGTCTCCCTATGTCACCCTTGGTAGAGTGCTGTAGCATCACAGCTCATAGCAACCTCCAACTCTTGGGCTTAAGCGATTCTCTTGCCTCAGCCTTGCAAGTAGCTGGGACTACAGGTGCTCGCCACAATGCCTGGCTATTTCTCTGTTGCAGTTGTCATTGTTGTTTAGCTGGCCCAGGCCGGTTCCAACCCACCAGCTTAAGTGCTATGGGCACCAAGCCTATATTTTAGTCTTGTACTGTAAATGTTTCTTTCACATTCTGTGCTAATGACAGTCTCTTTCCCTTAGTGATTCCCCCCCCCCCCTTCCCCGCAGCAAAGTAGGATTCTGGTAAATATTTTACAATAAGCTCTTGGGAAAAAGAAAAAAGAAAAAGCCTCAGTTCAAAGTTGTTTTCACTTTCTGTGTTGTAAATAACTCACACCTTAGCCATTTCGAACTACAATCTCACTTGACTGAATGAGGATTTGGGAACTGATGCCCACAGTTAGTGCTTCTGAGGCAGTATGAGCACAGTTATATCTTATAGCCCTCTTAAGGGTAATTTTTCTGTACTGCAGACGCAGTCATAACATTGGACCTGGAAGTCAGATAAATGTCTCTTTTTCTTCACATTCTTCTCTCTCCCTCCTTCATAAACATACCGTCCCTAGACGGTTTGTCTACTTCACCATACATATATAGGCACCTCTTCTAAGGTCATTTTGGGTCAAAATGACCCAAAATTCACTATGAATAATTCACTGTGATTATCTAATTCACTATACATATTATAGGCACCTCTTCTAAGGTCATTTTGGGTCAATTTTAAAAATCAATCCCCCTCACATTACTACCTTCTCAAAAATGATCCTAAACTAATTCATCATCATTTAAATATTCACAAGGATGATTCTTCTAATATCTGGACTAGCCCCTCCTCCAGAGATTCTATTATTTATTTCATTCTCAGCCATTTACTTTCGTGGTAATTTTCTAGGCCTTGTTATTTCCAACATTTGCCATAATTTATTTCATTTATTTTACTCTTCACTCCTCATTTCCCCAACTTGTGCACATTACAAGGCTCAGTTCTTGCACTTCTTTCCTTTGTTGTTGTAACTCCCTAGGTGATCTCATCCAGTCTCCTGGCTTTAAATTCTGCTTACCTGTTAATGACTTTTTAATGTACATCTTCAACTGAGATCTCTTCCCTAAACTCTGATTAAATATATCAAATCCTACCTAGCACCTGCAGTTAGAGGTTGATTCCTCATTACAAGTATGTCTTCTGCATTTTCTCCATCTTAATTAATAAAAACCCTTACTAAGATTAAAAAAAAAAAATCCCTGGAGGAGTCATTGTTGAGTCATTTCTCTGTTACACCTCACATGTGATATTAAAAAAGATTTTTTTGTTTGTATTTTTGAAAAATATCTGCACCTTCTTCTTTTCTTACCACCAGCATTGTTTTCAGGTGTTTCCTCCCCCCCAGGATCTTTAGTTATTATTACAAAAGCCTCCTAACCAGTCTCTGCTTTTGTGTTTGTTTTCCTTTAGACTCTTTTGAACACAATAGTGATCTTTTTAAAATATAAGTGTATCTGTGACATTTCTGTGGTGCAAGCTTTCCAATGACTTCCTATCTCATTCAGAGTTATAGGTAAAATCATATAACTTATGAGGCCCTACATGACCGGATCCCTTTTCACCTCTGAACTTATTTCTACTATTCTTCTAGCTTTTGTTCACTTGCAGCCACACTAGCCTTCTACGTGTTTACAGAGCACTGTAGCCCTGCCCTTGCCTTGAGTATTGTGCACTTGAGTCTTCTACCTGGTTGTATTTCCTTAGATATCTGGAATGGCTCATACCCTCACTTCCTTTAAAGCTCTACTCAAATGGCTCATCTGCATTTTTATATTGCTTCTAATTCCTTGATTTTTCATGGGCTTCTTTCTTGCTTTATTTTTCTCCTTACATGTCTTGTATGTATTTCTCTTATATGCTGAATTATACTTACTAACCCTTCATTACATCTCTTCTCATGTACATGCCGTGAAAGCAAGGATATTTATCCTTTATAGTCACTGCTGTATTCCCAGTGCCAACAATATGTCTAGCAAATAATAAGTATCCCACACATATTTGCCTTTGTGCAAATATAGGCATGAAAAAATTGTGTTATTTTTATTGTAATTGTACAGATATGCATTCAGTTACTATCAGTTGATCTTAAATATGGTGGCTTTGCCAAACTACCTATTACAATAATTTGCACATTTTTCAGGGGATTTTGCTTATAAATAATAACGTCTATAACAGTGATAGTTGTGATTTTCCTTTAATCCTGGAAATTTTTATTTGTATTTTGTATCTTTGTGCATTGTCTAGGTCCTTCTGGAAAGGACTTAAGTAGAAATAGTTGAATAGAAGTGATTTTCATGTTTATGATTTGATTTTAAAGGAAATGCTACTGATGTTGAGATTATTGTCCTCATTAATATTTTAATGTGGTAAATAACCCTATGGATTTTAAAATTTAAACACTATCTTCCATTCCTAGGACAAAACTAATTTATTTATCATGTATTGTTTGATTTATGTACCACTGGATCTAGTTCATTTTTTTTTTTTTTTTTTTTTTTACTTAGGATGCTTCCATTTTATGAATAAAATGTCTTAATTTTCCTTCTTAGTCATTTTTAAAAATAATTTTGATATTATTAAATAAATTGAGGATATTTCTCCTTTTTTTAATCTGGAAGAGTTTCTGTGTTATGGAATATATGGTAGAAATCTTCTGTAAAACTAATTGTAACTGTTATGTATTTGTGGGAAGATTCTATACTATGGATTCGGAATTCTTTTGAATATAATAGAATTATATTCAAGATTACTTCTTCTTGAATCAGTATTTGTAATTTATAAAGTAAAATGTTTACACAAGTATGTCCATTTTTTCTTGAGTTTCAAATTTAATAGCCTAAAATTATTTATCATATTTTTATCTTTTAAATATCAAATAGATCCATAATTACATAGTTTTTTATTTGTGAATTATCACTTCTACCTCCCTTTCAACATTTTCCGTTTCTTTCCCATTTCTCAACAGTCTTCCTGGAGTTATTGAATTTTGTTGGTACTTTTACATCCAACTTTGAGTCTTATGATCCTGTATTGTGTTTAGTTTATTTTCTTTCATTACTTTGTGCTTTGATTACTATGATCTCCTGTGTACAGTCTTTAGGTTTATTTTTTGTTTCTCTCCTAACTTTTTAATTTGGGTATATAGCTTGTTAATTTTAGCTTTCTATTATTTTAAGTATTTACTAATATAAATTCCCCTCGAAATACTATTTTAACTGTATCTCCAAGAGGTTAATGTCTAGAATTTAAATTTTTGCTCAGTTTTAAGTATGTTAATATTTACATTGTGACTTTTTACTTTCCCCATGGTTAATTTAGAGAATAATTTTAAATTTACATATGCCAGCATTTTGGATTATCTTTGAAACAATTATTATATATGTTTAGTTGGAATAAATTAAGATTAGAGAACACGGTCTGCTTGAAACCAATTCTTAAAATTTCTTTGGAGTTGCTGTGGCATAGATTTACTAGTTTCCCATCAAGATACGTTTTGTTTTTTCCTATAGCTTTCATGATATAGCTGGGCATATAGTTAGACACATATTTCCCAACCTTCTTTACCTACATGTGACAATGAAACTAAATTTTGCCAATGGAAAATGCACTTAATTGGCATTAGCCTGTGGAATTAATTTTCAGAAATTTATTCTTTCCCTTCATTTTCAAAGAAGGATAATAGTTCCCTGAACATTGATGCAGACCTTGCCCATTTAGGTTTGCTCTCTTGTGCCTCTGCCACAGATATGAAAAGAATGTTTCCAGAAACTACTGGTCCAAAGAAAGACATAAAGATCAGTGCCACCATAACTGGCTCCGTCTATATCAGCTGACTTCGACAGACACACAAGCTATATCAATTCTAGTCGTAAACCACTGAAATATATCATACTAACTGACACAATGCCATTTCCATGGTCTGGTCCTAAAAGACACATTAGGCTTGAACTGCTTCAGACTATTTCCTTTCTATTTGGTATGGAATAGGATGTGCCTGTAAGCCATCTTTGACCATGTAGACCAAGGCCATGGCCTATAGATGGTTGAAAAAAAAGTGGAAGGAATTCAGCTTAGATTACCTTTGATCACTCAGTAATTTGCACAACTTTGTTCACTCAGTGATTTGCATGAAAATTATTGTTATTTTTTTCCTATCTACCCTAGTTTAAGGCCTCTTTGCTTTAGCTTATTATCCTAATAGCACAAGTGTTTTATTAATTGGTTTATGGTTTATTTTTGTAAATATGTGTGCTTGAGAAGAATGTGTATTTTCTAATTTTTATGTTCACAATTCTCTCCCTATGTATCTCACACAGTTTGATTTTGTATAATTCAAAACTTTGGTATCTGTACAATTTTTTGGTCAATGTCAATAATTAAGTTGATGGACTTGTTAGTATTTTCCTACAATTTCATCAGTTCTTGTTTAATATACATTTTGAAGCTATTTTATTAGGTGAGAATTAGGTTTAGAATAGTTATACTGATGAGGTGAATAGAAACATTTTATCATTTTGTAGCAATAATCTCTATTTCTATTTTTTAAAACAATTTATATACACATATAAAGTATGTACTTAAGTAAATGAAATTGGAATCATATCTATATCTTTTTTTCAAAGAAAACAGCTAATGTTAGATATTTTAAAATATGTTCATACATAGGAATATTTCCCATGGTAATATGTATTCTTCAGAAACACTAGATTTAATGTGTTTATAATTAATTACTGGGATGTTTCATAATGTATTTTGTCTCTTTATATTTACTCATTTTGATTATTTCAGTGGTTTGCTGTTACAAATAATTCTATAAGGTCAATCCTTGCACATTAAGCTCTGTTCATATCTTTATTTACTTGGGTTAAAACTCAAGAATTGACCTTACTGGATTAAAGACCATAAACAAGTGTTTGTTATAGTCTTCATTTTGAAAGTGAAACTCATTTGAAAGCTACTCCTTTCCTGCATTCATTTTTTCCACCTACATACTCATTCCTTATTACATCAATCTTTTTTTTTCTAATAATGCTTTGTCAGGTGGTCTATTTTGACTGCTTTTATATAGCTGCCTAATTTTTTTATTAGTATTTGGTACATCATAAAATTAGCCTATAAAATTTAATAACTTTATTATGACTATTGAGAAAACTAAATATACTATTCAATAATTGTTTATGTTTATAGATTGCATATACTTTGAAATATTTGTTTAAAGCCAGATGCTTATAGCAACAAATTTATTGCACAATTAAGGTTCCTGGTAGATTGGGTGAATTTAAAACGAATGGTTAAGTTGATAGTGAGCTAAAAAAAAAAAAAAATGGCAAGGTAAATTTACAAAAATAGGAATATATGGTATCCAGTACTGCATTTCTCAAAATTATAAACCTGACTACATCATTATTTCACTTGGCTATGACTGCACAAACCCAATAATTTTACTTCCCCCTCCCCAATAGTGTCTATTACCTGCTGTAATAAGTTCTCTGATACTTCACTGGGCAAACAAAGTTATGGCAGATTGATCAGAAGCCCTAGGTCTGGAGAAGTAAAATAGCTGTTCTATTTTTTTCACAGTATTATTATTCCTCAGATAATCTTGATGTTTAACTTTGTCTAAAATTATAAAGGAATAGCTAATTGCATTTTCTATTTCATGTGTATCTCTTCAAAGAACCACAGGGATGTTATGTTTTATGATTTAGCTCCTCTTTTCCAAGTAGAGATCAGGAAATATTATATCCAAAAATGTGTAGTAGATAGTTTATAAAGGTAAATACCTCAATGAATCATGTGTCCCTGTCTTTAAAGCCTTGTCTAGTTGTCTTACGATGTATTTGGGCTCATGGACCAAAGGAATACAGTGGAATTGTTGCTCCATGACTTCGACTGCTGGGTCATAAAAAGGCTTAGTCTCTTAAATACTTTCTCTGTAGGGAAATCAGCCACCATGTAACAAATTTTCTGATTCTGAGATTATCATACTATGAGTTTTCTCATAATGTGGAAAGGCCACGTGGAGAAACAGCTCAGGCTAGGGGTTCCAGTCACCCTATTTTAGGCACCAAACATTTGCCTAAAGAAGCCATCTTAAACATTGAGCCAGTCAAGATATCAGATGACTCCAGCCTCAGACACTATTTGATTGTAACTGCATGACATGAACACCACCCACCCGAGCCCAGCCAACCCATAGAACCATGAGTAGTAATAATAATGCTGGTTTTAAGGTAGTAAGTTGTACAGGGCTTTATTAATAAATACGTCAAGAGATAATTATGACTATATGAAAAGCATTTCACTGTCTTTTTTTTTTGTGTGTGTGTGTGGTTTTTGGCCAGGGCTGGGTTTGAACCTGCCACCTCCGGCATATGGGACTGGCACCCTACTCCTTGAGCCACAGGCGCCACCCTTCACTGTCATTTGAGAGAGAGAAATAAAGAATATTTTATGCTTTTGCCTAATGCAGCAGATTTCCATATGACCCTTTCCAGGGAGAAGGTATTTATTATTTATGATGCAACCCTGTTCGTCTTGGGGTAGAGTGTCAGACATCTGCTTTTTTCTATTCTGCAGAATTTGCTTCTCCTGCTCCTTAGATTTCTTCCCAGTGATACATAGAATATGCCTACAATTGCTTTTTATTAATATTAAAACTTTAAAAATACGTTTGATGTTATGCTGCATCTATTTCATTCCAGCTTTATCTCCCAGCTGCTTCTTTTCTGAACTTCCTTCAACAGTTTTTGTGCTCTTAGAGCCATGTTAGCACATTCAAACATAGGTAGCATTGGTTTGACAAATAGTGTACAGTGGAATTATAAGGTTCTGTCTTAGTATACATTTTTTTCTGATTGACTTTAACCTAGATAATCATTAAAATTACATTAGGTTTCAGAAAGCGCCAAATCAATTTATAATCATTTAGATATGAGAATTCCTCTTATATTTCTCTACTTTGTTTTTTTAAACAAAAGCAATATTCTTACTGGTGCCCTTAGGTATTATGGCACAACTTTTGATTGTTTTTGTAATATATACAGGTACTCTTACAACATTGGAGCCCTAAAAATTATGGTGTGGTTTTTTTTTTAAGAGATAGAGTCTTCACTTTGTCACCCTTGGTAGAGTGCTATGGTGTCATAGCTCACAGCAATCTCCAACTCCTGGGCTTAGGTGATTCTCTTGCCTTACCCTCCCGAGTACCTGGGACCATGGTGCCCGCCACAACACACAGCCATTTTTTTGTTGAAGTTTGGCTAGGGCAGGGTTCGAACCACCACCCTCGTTATTTGGGGCTGGTGCCCTACTCACTGAGCTACAGGCACTGCCCTATGGTATAGTTTTAAAAGTAAGAATATTACAACAAAAAATTAGCTTTCTTTTAGCATTAATTGCTTGGGAACAACTGTTTTTTTAAAAGTCCAGTTAATTTAGGTATATTATCTAAAAATTACTTTATTATTTTAAGATTAGTGTTTCAATTAATTTGACATTTTTCCTATAGCATATTTATAAATCTCAGTTCTTTATATATAAATATATATTCATTTTTTTTTTTACTTTAGGTTAATTTATAATTGAATATAAATTTCAATTTAGGGTATTCATGTTTTAAATTATGACTTTTGAATGTTCAAAGTCTCATTTTCAAAAGAGAATTGAATATAAAAATTGAATATAAAAATTATATTTTTTGCATGTCATAACTATCACATAATTAATTTAACACAGAAGTGATTTTGTGTCACATAAGTGATAAATTCTTATTCTTTTGATATATTTCTAATGTTAAAATTTAGCACTGTGACTTCAATAGGATGCCAAAATAGTTTAAATTTAATGTATAGTAAGTAATAGCTACTGATAACTTGTTTGGCCTAGAGCCCTTATAAGTGATAAACGAGAACTTCTACCTCTAATTTGTTCATTCTAGCTGCTGTCACTGCTCCCTTCTTGGTAGAATATGCTATATGGATTTTTGTGAAGTAACAAAAAGAACATTTGAGTAAGAATTGGTTAATTTTTAGTCAAATATATAATAAGTCATGAACTGACTTTATTAAATGTGTTTATAGCTTTGAAAACTTATTTCTTTGGACACTGTGTTTCTGTTTGTTAAAAAACAAAACAAAACATTTTTTTCTGTGTCCTTTCCACTTTATTTTAAATTATTGCTTCTTTTCATAGTTAAAAACTTTTAACTATGAGAAAATTAATGAATTATCTCTTAATCTATTAATATATCATATATTCATTGGGTGATTAAATCACCATACTTAATATTTAGATAGTATCTATTCTTAAGATAGAAAATTATATTAGAGATATTGTACTAACATAACTTGGCGTTTATTCAATGGCCCTATCTTATCAATTTTTTAAGTGATTATTTGTTTTGCATATCAAATTTTTTTGAAGCAATACTGTGTACTGGTTGATTTTGGCATATCAGTGAGTAATGCAAACAGTTCCTGACCATCTTTGGGCATAAATTCTAAGCCTTAGAATCTAACTGTTGAGAGAAAAATAATTAAAAAACAACTATAATGCTGGGCACAGTGGGTCATGGCTATTATCCTAGCACTATGGGAGCTAGCTCACAGGTTTGAGACCAGTCTGTGTAAGTGTGAGACCCTATCTCTTTAAAAAAAAAAAAAAAAAAAATAGCTGGGCATTGTCTCTTAAAAAAAAAATAGCTGGGTGTTGTGGTGGGTGCCTATAATCCCAGCTACTTGGGAGTCTGAGACAAGAGAATCGCTTGAGCCCAAGAGTTTGAGGTTGCTGTAAGCTCTGACACCATAGCACTCTACCAAGGGTGACAAAGTGAGACTCTGTCTCAAAAAAACAAAAACAAAAACAAACTAAAACAAAACAGAAACAAAAACATTCTCTAATGAAGGAAGTATAGTGTATTAAAGGAGCACAGAGAAAAAGAATCATCTAGATTTAGGGGGTCACTAAAGGCTTTCTGCCTAAAGAGAGAGCTAAACTAAGCCTGAGGGAGTAATTAGGAACAGGCTAGGTAAGGAGGCTAAGGTGGGGCACTGTCAGCATGTGCAAAGACTGAGAGGTCAGCCCAAAGCTCTCAGCATGGCCCTTGCTGCGGGCCCAGAGCATGCAATGTTGATAGCTGACCTGAGGCAGGCCGTGGAAGCCCTTGGAGGCCCTGCTTAGGAATTAGGACCTTATTCAGAGGTACATCCTCAGATTTCTATCTCTGAAGAAGCTTAGAAACTTTCTGCCTTGATTATTTTTGAAATAGTAAAGTGAAAAATGAATTAAAGTAGAGCAAAACTGGAAGCAATTATATCAGGTTGGAAATAAATGGGACAAACTATTTAAGTGAGAGATGGGACAGGTTGGCTAAGACAGTAACAACGTAGAGAGGGATGGGGAAGGTTTGATGGAGGGGAAAAGGTGGGACCACACCTATGGAGCATATTGCAAGGGTGCAAGTCAAATCTGTCAAGTGTAGAACATATTGTGTCTTAACACAATAAATAAGTAAATGAGGTGAAAGCTATGTTGATTGGTTTGATGTAACCACATCAGATTGTATAAAAAAAAAATCAACACATTGTACTCCGTATATGCATAAATGTATTTATGATCTATGTGTATATGACTTAATAAAAAAAAAACCCAAAACAATGTTGAGAGAGAGAAGAACTGACAGATTTGGTACTTCCAAAAGAAATGGGGACGCCTTGGTGGTTGATTGCCCTTTGTATTGTGTGTAAGAGAGAAAAACGGAAGAGGAAACTCCAAATGTTTTTGGCTTGAGCGGCAGAGTTGACAGTGTTTTCATTCATTGGAATGGAAGATACAGGACAAAGGGAAGGTTTAGAGGAAAGAATATTAGTTGTTTATAGCATGAGGAAATTTGGGTGGTGGTGGGGAATTGGGAGAAAGGAGCCTGATGATTGAACCTATGGGACTGGAGTTCAGGGACACTTGGGAAAATTAGGGGTCTCAAGAAGCAGTGGGGAAGTATGATCTATGGGGTGGTAATCTGGTGTCAGTTAAGGTAGAAAGCTGAAGGCAGTGCTTTGTAAAGATGTGGAGTATATAGGAGAGTTGTTTAGCTATAAAATAAGAATGACTTAAGCATGCAGGAGAATGACTGATCACAGAGAACAGTGTGACAGTAAGAGAGTAGGCCAGAGGGACACATACCTTGAGTGGTAACCTGAGGAACAGGATATCACACACAATGAGTTTGCTGGCCTGAGGTTACTGAATAGAATCATTACCAGAAGCCTTGACTGGATAGGGCTTTGGGAAAGACTCCATGTCCACTCAGAAGTCTGAATAGTTCACACTTACAGTGTCTTAGTCTGTGGTAGACATGGAGACTTTGAGTGCAACTAACACTACCACACACATATACATTTGGTGAGCTACAGTCTGCTGTTTACAGAAACTCTCAGAATGTGTCTTTGGGCCAGATCTTTGTGTGATGAGACTTGAAGCAGAGTCCTAGCAGTTATAAACCTGCTTTTAGAGGCCAAAAGTAGGTCATAGACCAAATTGGTTGCTGGCAAATAAGATCAGTTTTAACGTTAACACTATCCCAGGCATGTGGTCCTACTCTTGGGGCTGTGAGCACACCCTGGCACATGACACTATTACGTGACTTGCTTGTCATACCACAGCACCTGGACAAATTATTTGTATGACTTACTGAGTTAAACAGATGAGGAGACTTGATGTACTGAGTTAAAAAGATGAGGAGACTCCTCACTGACTGAGGAGACCAGCCATTGGTGCTCTGGCAATCTTAGGTTTCTCTTGACTACCTTCTTGGGTGAAAGAGGAATAAAGAAGAGTGTTTTTTGAGATGGTCAGTTGGGTGCAAATACAAGAGGAGGCAGAGGAGAGGCTTGGGAAAAGAAACTTTATTGTACTCATGGTCCTAGACACAGGAGGCATGGCAAACCCTGCCACAATATTGTCAAGAAGTAGAGGATGGGAGTGAGGAAAAAGGCAAGGCAGGGAGAAGTAAACAGTTTAGGATTTGCTACTTTGAATAATTTCAGCAGGCTCTAAGCTGTAAGAGTGGTCCCTAGTTGCTAGTACCTAGCTCTGTATTCATTAAAGCAGAAGATTATAGATTCCTGGGGTGTACAGTCCTGATGGAGGCAGTAAAGCTCTGGATTGGTTAGTTTACATATCAAAGGCATATCCATTGCTGGGCTTTTGGCTGTCTTTAAGAATCGGCCAGCCCCTGGAGGTCATACATCAAGCATTTATAATGTACAGAATATAAATATATATTTTATGTTTGTGTATATATATATACAAGGAACAAATTTTGAGGCTTAGCCATAACCCATGTGTAAACCAACTAGCCAGCTGTTTCGGGGAGCTATAGAACAGAATTAGGCATGACATCTGTCCTCTAGGTATTGGTGTTTTAGGGAAGAGAACATATCTATGTAACACAGTGGTTTACTTAGATGGTACAGGGGATGAGTTCTAGGAAAGAGATGTGAGTATAATGCTGTAAATGTTGAGGAGAAAAGGATAGCTCCAGTATTTCTGAAGTCCTTAGAAGATAATCTTCTACTCAGGTTTGTGGAAGAGAAGTCACTTAGGGCCCATCAATGTTACATCCTTAGCATTTCTGATGTCCTGACAGGGCTGTTCAAATGCCAGAATTGCTGACAACTTCTTAGTGTTTTTGCTTTTACAGCTTCACAATTTCTTATATAGAAAAGATGATATTATGCATCTAAGAAATTACCACTGCATGATGTACATTACACAGGGAAATAGACCTTTTTAAGCTATGGAGTTCTCAGTATTATATTATGAGTATTCTGCTTACTTGTGGTTAAAAAGATTAAAAAATCAAAATGTGCAGAAGGACTTAAAAGATCTCATTTCCCAGTCTTTGCTACCTCAGATTTTGCTTTTAAGACAAAACTATGTTTAATCTTTTTTTTTGTAGTTAACTCCATTTTCTTACTAATATTTCCATATTTTATATATTCACTTATTAAGTGTTATTTGTTAACTTCCTGCTTTGTTGGTTTACACCTTTAAACTTCTAGTCTTCCTCTTGGGATGATTTTAGGACTATCCCTATGCCTTCAATTGTAAATAAAGTAATATGTTTAATAGAAACTAATATACCTAAATCCCTATATATTTTTGAGAGAGGATACCCGAGAAGAGTGAGATCTAGAAGAACAGGTCTTCTCAAGGAAGGGTGAGGTCTAGAAGAACAGGTCTTCTCAGGTAGACCACAAGGGTCCTCTCCACAGTGACTCAGTTCTTGGGAATTTGTAAACTTAACTTCCTGACACTTGGAAATTTCCAAGTTGTGTGAAATCCTGTAGTTCTGTAGGGGCAGGAATAGCATCTCCTTTTGATTCAAACTGGCCAATGAGAAGGGTACCTGTAGGGTGGAACTTTTTGACTGTCAATTAAAAGGGAAAGACCAAGGCAGTCGGATAAGCTCCCCGGCTGGTGAATAAAGCCCTTCCTCTTATAAACGTGGTGTTTGGGTGCTCTTTCTCTCCATTGGGCCTTGTCTTCCCGCAATATTTTATTTTATAAACTCTGGAATTATTATTTGTATCATTCCTTTGTAAGATCACATTCTGCATTACTTTACTTCTCATTTCCCCTTCAACTTTCTAAAATTTGTCAACTGTCTTTTTATATTTTTTTAGAGTGATAACATTTACATTCTAATCTGCGACAGATATTTTAAATCTTTCATGCTTGGTCTATAGGAAGTTACAAAAAACCTATAGCAGTTAACTTTTTAATTGCTCTAATTATTTAAATATTTTTTATTTCAAAATTGTAATAAGTCTAAGTGCTAGGGTTTTGTTTGTGTTTTACTCAACTTGGTTACTATTTCTTAGGTAATTTGTTTTGTGGAATTATATGTTGTAGAAATATATTGTATCCTTCTAGATCAATGTTATGTTGCTTATATTTTCTCTTGTATTTTACATCTGCATTTAGGCTAAAATTTTTGTCTTGAGAATGATTTTTTAAATTAATTTTTAATTAAAATCATAAGTGTATACATTATAGGGTATAATGCGACAATTTGATATTTGATATACAATTTGGAATGCTTAAATCAAACTGATTAACATAGCCATTACTTCACTTACTTTTTTTGTGGTAAGACATGTAAAGTTTACTCTTAGGTATTTTGAAATATACCCTTGCATTGTGCTCCCACCAATTGCCCTTCCACCTTCCTCTCCCCTCTCTCTCCTGTCTCCTCCACCTCCTCTTTCCTTTCTCCTCCACCTCCTATTTCTTCCCCCTTACTAGACTATATTTGTGTTTTATCATTTGTATGAGTGTGTGTTTATATATTGGTTTCATGATGGTATTGAGTACAGTGGATACTCTTTTTTCCATTCTTGCAATACTTTTACTAAGAATAATGTGTTCCAACTCTATCCAGGTAAACATAAAGGATGTAAAGTCTCCATCTGAATAATATTCCATGATATACATATACCACAATGTGTTAATCCATCCATGGGTTGATGGGGATTTGGGTTGTTTCCATGATTTGGCAATGATATATTTGATTTCAAAGAGCTCTTTCTTGTTCTCTGATTTTTTGTGTGACTTCCTGTTCTTTTAAGATAAATGTTAATGAATACAATATATTGCTCACAGATGATAATTGGATTTTTTGTACTTTTTCAATCCTTGCACTACTGTTTTATGTAAAATCTGGCCTTTATTGTTTAAAATATGTTTTTTCTATCTTGTAATGCTGTAGTTTTACTATAAATGACTTTGGTTATTGATTTTGTGTTTACTTTAAGAATGGTTAAATATAAAATCCAAGTTACATCTCTGAATAGATTAGTTGGGCATGTCCTGTTGCAAGCTTACTATATGATGAGTGGATGGGCAGCTGATCCTTGCTCGGCGGCTTTTAAATGCCAGAATTCAAGGGGCTTTGGTCAGGGACCAACAACTGTTCTAATTAATGATTAATCCTTTAAAAAATGTTCCCACTATTTTGATCAGTTTCTTTAGAAATGAGCATTTTCCCCCAAGGTCTTGATGCCTGGTTCCTGATCATTCAGTGCTGCAGGGGAGTATTGTAGGAGTAGGAATGCTGAGCAGTGGGAGAAAAGGTGGTCAACAGCCCTGACAGAAAATCAGAAATGCTAAGGATATAACAATGATGGGCCACGTAGGTCAGTGAACCCACTACTTTAGCTCTTCTTCTTACTGCTGTTAGATTCTTACCTGTATTTTCCTATTCCTAGTATTTGAATGGATATGTGGATCAAGTCGGCTGTTTATGAACTAAACTCCTTTATAAAAGTTCAAGTGTATGGTTCCCTCTCCTTGCTTCTTCGGTCAGTATTTACCATTTACTCTCTCATTTCTCATCACCTCATTTCATTTTCTTCATCTTTGAGAACTTATATCTTTTTTTTTCTTTATATGATAACCATTTATCTTTCCATTCTCCTCTTTCTGTTACTCCTTTCCTTCTTACTATACTCATGCATAAGGTTATTTTAGTAACAATACTTGGGTTTAAATACAAATAAGGAATGAGGAAGAAATTATTTATAGGAAAGGATCTTGTTCTGAAATTTGTAATATTTGTATGGCATTTATAATCTAGCAAGCATTAAAAAAATGAAGTCCAAAAGCAAAAAATTATACCTTTTTTTGAAAATAAATATATTTATTTAATAAAAATTTTTCATTAAAGCATTTGGCACTGTTTTTTCTTTGAAGAAAATAATTCATCTACATGCATGCTGCTTACTATAATATGGACTACATTGTGGTTTGGCATGTTAGATAATAGGTTTTCAAATGAAAGCATAATTTAAAGAACATGTTATGAAACTTTTATAATTATAGAAGAAAATGTTGGAAAAACCCTGGTAGATATAGGCCTAAGCAAAGAATTTGTGCAGAAGCTTCCAGTGATAATCACAAGAGCAAAAATAAACAAATGGGGTTTGATTGAATTAAAAACTTTCTGCACAGCCAAGGAAATAACATAGCAAACAGACAACCTACAGAATGGGAGACAGTATTCACAAGCTACGCATCCAACAAAGAGCTAAAAACCAGAATATACACAGAACTGAACCAAATCTGTAAGGAAAAAACAAACAACCCTATAAAAAGGTAGACAAAAGACATGACAGACAAATAATGCAAATAGATGCATTAAGGGAACCTGTTCTTCCTGTTATACGTTGTTTTCTTCCTGTTCCTAAAGCAGATGGAAAAACGACAGGTTGCTTACAATATTCTTTATGGGTAATATTGCTTTCTAAGGGAGTACAAGATTAAGGTATGCATTTATTTATCAAATATTAAATAATAAAAGCAATAAACATTGACTTATGATTTTTGTTTGTGCTATACATCAGTTGGGATGTTGCCTAACATGTACAATATCTTCTACGGACATTTGTAATACATGTCGAAATAGAAGTGATGTTTACTGCTGTCTTCATGGAGAATAAACCCTGGATAATTGATGCATTTGATCTATAATGAAAGATAAGAACAGTGATATATATTGTTTGGAATAATCTATACGAAGTCACCATCAAATAATTCCTAGAGGGAGTGCCTGTATTTTATATGTTGCATTTTACTTCAGAGACTGGTATTATCCATTTTTGAGGTGACAAATAGTGGAAGAAAATGGGTTGCTACAAGAAGCAAAAATGAGTGCATTATTACTAACAAATAGTGATGTTGTAAACTTGAAGGCACATATGCCCATTTCCATTTTAAAACACAAAAGCCAAGAAGGCATTTTAGAATTTATACAGCAACAAGGATGTGAATATATGTAGGGAACATGTAAGTTGCCTTAATACTCTTGAAGAAATTAAACAATTTCCCAAGGTCATTCTGTAAATTATATATTGAATTTTCTGTGTTACATAAAATTCTTATAGTTCTCTAAGATCCCTATAGAGTTTCTAGAAGCTATATACAGAAGGTGCCAAAGAATGTATACACATTTTAAGAAAGGAAATAACTGTATTACATTTGTAATACTCAGGTCACGTTTGACTTCTGCAACTACAGGAGGTGCTCAATGTGACATTTATTCAGCTTTTGTTATCAATATATATCAGGGATTACAATTTTGATATCGTTTTTTCCTCTCTTAATATATGTATAGTTTTTTGGCACCCTTGGTATTGAATATTACAAATTTAATACAGATTGTTTTCCCAGTTTTTTGGGTTAATTTTAATAACTTTTATTAGCTTTTTAAAATTCTTTTTGAAAAATTATTTTTCCCCTTAAGAAATGAAGCAATGATCATGTTCATGCAGGTTTACATATATACACATACAAGCATCACCAGTCTTTTGTTTGGCATATGGATAGGAAAAACAAATGATAACAGATGTCACGGCATCACTTTCCTTTACAGTGCCTGCCTCCCACCCTCCATATGCACCAATGTACTATTCTCCATTTTGTGATCCCAACATGGGAGAATCTCAGAGGTAATCTACCTCTTGGCTCACACAGAATTAATGGTTTATTTAGATTAAGGGTTAGACCTGCAGAGACTGACTTTCCCATCCTGGTGTAAGCCTGAGTTCTGGCATTTTATCTTGGATCAGTAGTCTCTGGAGATGGATATAACACCACCACCGACCCCTCAGTCTGTGATGACAGCTCAGACTTCCTAATTACTTCCCATCCTGTCCCAGCTGGTGTCTATTAGAGCAAGACTATCTTCTCTAGTCCTTCATTCCTCAAGTTTTTAGCCTAAAAGCCAGAGGCTTGTCTTTTATTGACTTAGTTTTTCACAGGGTAGATAAAGGCATACTATAGGTTTAAACTTTTATCTCGTTTAGGAAGACTGATCATTCTTCTCTCTGGGTTGTGTTAATCGGGGCAAAATTATTTTTTATTTTATGATATATTTTGTTTCCATTCATTCTTGCCATTTAAAACCTGAATGTTCATCTGGCCGTAATTTCTGTTATTTTCTTTATCAGTAGAATTAAGCATGAAGAAGAAAATTCAAAGACCAAAACTTATTTTATTTTCTTTGTTTGTAACTCCTAACATTAGATATAAACAAATATATGTTAATATTTAAGGACTATTTCAACACAGGGTTAGGTTACCTTAAAATTAATTGTATAGGACAGCAGGGTGGTGGAAATGAAAAGCCTCTGGAGAGAGGGATGTAGTGTCTGTGTTCAGTTGCTAGCTCCATCACTCACTAGCTCTGGTTTGGTTACATTAGATCCTCTGTGCCTTTGTGGCTTCATCTGTAAAAGGGGGTTAAAAATTATATCTGCTGTGTATGGTTTGTTGTTAATCTTAATATTTATAATAGTTTCATTTCAATCATTAGCATTCTTTATTTGTATTATGACAACAGTTCATTTCATTCTGATTCTTTCAACAATTCTGAAGGAGAAGTTATCCTTTTTTAGGTAAAGATACTAAAGCTCAGGAATTTTTATTGATTTGAACCAAATCTCTCAACCAGGATGGTTCAAAACTAAGCACAGATCAAGGACTTTTCCTCCAAAGGCTTTGATTCCTCTTTTAATGTGGTCTTCCTTTGACTTCAGTTATAATGAGAGGATTCTCGTGAAAATCAGTATTATTAAAGATTTCCCATTTACAGAGCATTTCAACAGGGTACATATCCTATATTCACAGTTGGCCTTTTAGGTTACTGAATTTTAGCTTGTGATGCAGAAATTCAAAGAACACTTTCCATCTCAAATTTAATTTTCTCATTTACCAACTCTAGAAGTAGAAGGAAAGGAGGATGGAGCAGGGGCTGGTTTCAGGGAGAAAGAAGTCCAGTTAGTATACTCTAGTGGATAATTTGATCCCTGTAGGGACAGCATGAGAAAGAAAGTTGGAAGAAGGAATCAGAAGGTAAGCAGGAAAATGAAAAGGGAAGTTCTCAAATATGCCTCAGCTCCTTCATAATGTAGTTTAGGCCAAATCATTATCAACATCAACAGGATTAGGAGAAAATGAAATGACTTTTAAAACTGAAATAATTTCTGTGTAAGAATGTTATCCATTTACCCATTATAGACCCAACAGTTTGAATCTACACATAATCATATTCATTTGTGAAATCCAATTTTATGACCTAATATGACTAGATGGGTAAAATTGCTCTTTTCATTAGCAGAGTCACATTAAAATATATTATTAAAATACTCTCAATTAATAAAATGAATATTCTTCTCTTTATAGCTAATTTACTAATGGAGTTATCTTTTTTTAGATATTAAAGCTTATTTTAAAGTGTTCACCTTTTCTTTTAAGAATCCATCTGTAACTTCGAAAATATTAATTTTCTGTTGCCTACATGACAGTAATGACATGAAAAATAAATAGTATATTTATGTACCAGTATGAGCTGTTTTGCTGTTTCATTCAGGTTAGGCCTCACCCTAAAGATGCTCTATTCTTCATGCTTATTAAAGACACCTTCACTGAATTTGAGCTTTGAGAATCACATTTTAGGGGTCTTCTTCAAGGGTCTTGTTCTTCTCCCTAGGCTCTGAGATTAGGAAGGAAACTTCTAACTGGCCACGTTTTTACACCCTGCACTATAATCATTTACTTGTCATGGCCTTTGGGAAGAACTTACAATTTGGAGAACCTTTGAAAAGAAGCAAGATTTGTAGTCTTCACTGTCAGGAATGTGACTGATGTTTCTGTCAGAAATAAGGGATATACTGTAATGCAATAGGAGATTAGAATATGTGGCCACAGCACATTTATGCATATTAATGTTGATTTCCAAACTTATTGCAGCAAAAGTTCTATATCTCCATTTAAACTACGCTGTCAACATTCTATACATTATTCTATTAACATCATATACACTGTTCTATTAACATTTTATAAGATTTCTCAATACATTTATTACTGCCTTTTGCTGATTAAGAGTTTTATTTCACACACCAACCGTATCTGTGTTTTACTGTGTTCAAATGATGGCATCTATTCTCTAAAAAAAGGAAAAAAGACTGGGTAAAAATGGCTGCCTAGGGATGGCCAGAGAATATGCATGTTGAGCCTCAAGTATGTTATAGTATCAGGAAGTATGTCTCATCTATATACTCACCAATATTTGTTATATCTGTAAACAGAAAAGATGAAAAATATTTGTTATTATTTGATCAGTATTTTTCAATTATTATCATATTAAAACATTTAAGTATGTTTATTGGCCATTCACAGTTCTCATTTTATTAATTGTTTGAACATCCTTTTTTTATTTTCTATCTACATGATTTGAAAAGGTTTTTTAAGGACACTAATTTCCTGTCTTTTGTATTTTCAAAGTGTTTTTGGTAGCTTTCTATTATTCCTTTAAATTGTTTTATGATAATGTTCACCACAGATGTTTTTACTTATTAGTTTGTCAAGTCTGTCACTGTTTTTATTTTATTAACTTTCTTTTGTATTTTTATAAAAAGTTTTTCTGCAGCCACAATTATTGAAATGACAAAAATTTTCTTCTAGTGCTTTTAGAGTTTTATATTTTACATTTATATCTTTAATTTCTGAAATGTATTTTGGCATATTTCATGTGAAGTTGCAATCCAATGATGTTTTTCCTATGAGTAATTTAATGGTTCATTTTTCAACAATCCAAACAAATTTGAGAAAAATCTACAATCTGCAGAGATCAAAAATATTCTCAACTTGTGTGTTATGTATTAGTGCTGTTGACTAGTTTCTATAATGATGTTATTTTCATTCTTCCTTTTACTTCTCTGGCTAGAAAATAGATACTATAACCTTTTATTGTACTACCATGATCTCTATAAATTTTCTTTGTGGACTATTTTTTTAAAGGTTAAATCTTGTATACATATCATACTTTTTATAGTTTTATGTGGGTGCAAAAACAGTTTTCATCCACAAGCATATGGACATATTGTTCAATTGTGAAATTTGGACTTTTATTGTACCCATCACCTGAATAATGTACTTTATACCCAAAAGGAAAATTTTCATTCCTCTCTTCTTCCATCTTTTGGAATATCCAACATCTATTATTCCCCTCTCTATGGCCACACGTATTCATTGTTCTGTTCTTACCAATAAGAAAGAACATGTAGCATTTGATTTTCCATTATGGAGTTGCTTCACTTAGTATAATGACCTTCAGGTCCATTGATTTTGCTATGAAAGACATTATTTCATTTTTTTAATAACTAAATGGTATTCCATGGCATATGTATTCCACATTTTCTTCACCCAATAATCATTTTACAAACACTTGGGTTGATTCCATATCTTTGCTATTGTAAATACTGGTGGTATCTTTTTGATAGAAAAATAGAATGATTTCTTTCCCTTTGGATAGATATTCAATAGTGAAATTGCTGGATTGAATAGTAGAGCTATTTTTAGTCCTTTGAGAATTCTTTGTATTGTTTTTTGTAGAGATTTACTAACTTAAGATTCTCACCAGCAATGTGTAAGCATTCTCTTTTCTCTTTAACTGCTACAATGTATATTCTTTAACTTTTAATAATGGCCATTTACTGTGTTCAAATGATGGCATCTATTCTCTAAAAAAAGGAAAAAAGACTGGGTAAAAATGGCTGCCTAGGGATGGCCAGAGAATATGCATGTTGAGCCTCAAGTATGTTGAGGTACCTCCTTGTGGTTTTAATTTGCATTTCTCTGCTGATTAGTGATATTAAACACCTTCTTCCAAAGTCCACAATCTATAGAATCTTTTCTTTGGTTATTTGGTTCTGAAATGAATAACTAAAGTCGTATTTTTTCAATATGAATGGAGTTTAATGTTAAATTTCAAATAATTCTTTTTGATTTTTGTCCCTAAACCAATGAATGCAAAGACAATGTTGGTACTCCCCAGGATAATTGCTATATTAAATGCTAAGGGTATTTTCCATGGTAACTCAACTCTAGTCTTGGTGAAAACCAAGTCTGCTTTATAATGATTGTTTAGGAAACACTGTTGTTCTGGAAAATGGGCTATTAATTAAATAATGAATGAAAATTTAATTTCCTTTTCCAGATAAAGAATCCATCTAAGAAATAGTGCATCTAATTTTCCAAATTGTTATTTTGAGGGAAAAAGTGCTGAACGGAAAAAACAAAAACAAACAAAAAACCTTTGTTTGCTATTATGTAATTAAATCATTAAAAACTAGTATTAAAAAAGCATAGATATGAGAAGAATTTAAAGTAATTTCTTTATTTAGACATTTTCATCCATGTGGAGCTCAAAATAATTTAGTGTTTATTAAATCTAAAAAGATTGATATAATTATATTACATTGTACCAATTTTATAGACAGAAAGCAAATCCAAACTCACTTTACTACATAAAATAACCTTTTTTCTTCTCTTCTATTAAATAATGTAGACATAAAATATGTATTTAATGCCATAGCATATATGGCAAGGTTCCCTTTATAATCTTAGTACAACTTGCTAGCTGTATAATTTAGAACAGTAACTGAAGTTTGGTCTTTGCAACTTGCTCACCTTCACTTAGTTATCTTGCCTTCCCCAGAAATGCTATTTTTTCTCCCTTATATCCTTTGTGTCACTTAATTCCTATATGCCAACTTATCTGGATGGCTGAGAAATAAGCTAAGTCACTCTCGAATTTCTAGTCAAATATAACTGAAAGTATCTTGGGCTTGGAGTCAGAAGACCTGAGTTTTAGCTAAAACTGTTATTTATCAGCTGTTTGATGTTGAATAAATTATTTAATCATAGTTTTTGCAGATTGTTCATCAGTGATATGTAGGTTGTGAGTACAAATAAATTGGGCAATAGAAAACAATTTCTCTGGGGTTTCAAACATGAGGAAGTAAGGGAAAATATCTGTGCCTACTGGAGGCATTGGGTAGGGAGAGGGATTATAGAAAATATCAGTCTTGCTTTCTTCTGAAGGCAGTTAAATTTATTCACCCTCCACTCTCCATATAGCTAGCTAGCAATGAAGATTTGGAACATTTAGAAAAATGTGTAATAGCGTAGACTTGATACACCATTAAGTTTACATAATTTCACATGAATAAAACTGCTTTTCTTATACTTGTATTGTTGGATTATTTTACTTGTATCATGCCATAAACTTATTCTAATGTCCCGTCTAGTCAAGTAGCTTATGAGTTACTTGAGGATTCAGAATACTTACTTTTTCCATTACGCATTACACTTCATATTCCTTACAACCTATAATGGAATATATATAATAAATCCTGAAAAATTAAATTCCATAAACTATTTTTACTTTTTTTTTTTAAATATGTAGATCATTAATAGAACATCTTTATCTGAAATGATAGTCCTTTCCAAACACCATTTAATTCCTTTTCAAATAACAGTAAATTCCTTTTTTTAAATGGGATCATTTGGATGAATTGTCACTAGTGGCACTTCTCAACTAATTCTTTACATTATTTTATTTCCAATCTTTTCATTCTTACCATGGCATTTAATGGTATGCAAAAATGAGAATGCTCTTAGTCTTTAAACATTATTATGAAAAGTCTGAGATTTAGAGTCATATTATCCATGCCTTATCTCTTACTAACTTTGAGGTCATGGGCAAATTAATTTTTTTGACATTAAATGTTCCCCGAGTCAGGATTAAAGTATATTAAAAAATATCTTTTTATGAAGCTTAAATAATGAAATATCTGAAAAGAGTTTGGTTAGGTGCTCAGCATATGGCAAACCTATTTGTTTTCACTACTAATAAAAATCTTTTAACTTTTAAAAAATCATTTCCTAAAAATAATTTTGGATTGTTATGTTATCTTGATGCCACTTATTCTACTGCAAATCCTGCCATTATAAGGGTGACTCTAATATCCCCTCTAAAAGATCCTTTAATGCCTCAGTCTTACAAATCTAAACTTTTTCTTTTTCATTCAGTTTTATTTGGTACCCCAATCCTACAATAATGTCCCAGTATTTTATTTTTGTTTGCATGCTCAGAGAAAAGTGAGTGCTTGAGTTAAATCTTTACTTTGATATCAAAGTACTCTCTGTACCTATTTATATATTTCTTTCTGCTATTCCTCTTCTGTAGGTATGCAGAATCTGAGTTTTCATTAATTAATAATGCAATAAGTAGTTGGGGCCTCTCTGTCAAACTTATATTTTAGGTTCTTTTGGTTGCAAGTTACAGAAACCCATCCCAAAGCAACAAGTCAAAACTCATCTCAAAGTAGCTTAGTTTTAGCTAAGAGATGGAAGTGAATGCCTCTGTAACAGAGAAGCCCATGTGCCAGTTCTGGATTGGGTTTGAATGTGAGTGGTTCAGGAAAAGGTAATTTTCTTTGCCTCTCTTCACTTCTTTGTGTCTCTCGTTGTCTCCCTGTCTCTCTTTTCCTATCTAACTCCTTATTCTTCTGGATCTTTGCCTCTGTTAGATTTTATTTTTAGACATGTTGTTAAAAGGCAGGCTTTTGGCATTGTAGCCATATATTAAGGAGTAATAGAAAAAGTGAAAACATATTTTCTACTATCTCTGCCAAATATTTTATTTTATTTTATTTATTTTTTTTTTTTAAATTTGAATTTATTTATTTTTTTATTGTGGAGAAGGGGCAGGGAAAGAAGGCGGGGGAAGAGGTGAGTGACAGGGTCGGGCCAGTGGCATGGTACCACATTGGCTGTATCTAGGTAGAG
>CAUYPK010141754.1:0-16294 GCA_963574355.1 Loris lydekkerianus | reverse complement strand
TGACCATTGTATTACCACACCTGCTCCTGGAATTCCCCACCCTCTCATACCCCTGAGCTCACCTCCCCCCTCCGCTTGTGTTTAAATAGCTGTTAAAAAATAAAGTTTTGGGGAGTTTGATCAGAATCCTGTCTTGCTCCCCATTCTTCGTGCTTCTTGTTCCCTTGTTCCACTCTCTCCCTTCATACCCTAGGTCCCTGCTGAACTAGCCCCGCGGGCGAGGGCAGAACAACATACCCTACAGCCCCAGAGATAGGAGAAACTTTTAAAAGGGCTATTTCTGAAGTTTTTCTCCCTCACATTCACTGGAAAATAATCTAGCCCTGTCAATAAGGGCATGAGGGGTCTAACGTTAAGTGACTGATTAAAACTACTTTGACCTATGATGTCCATATATTTCATTAATGGGCTTAAACTTGAAATGTCAGCTGCTGTTCAGAAGCATAAAATAGGCCGGCAGACCATGCCTATACATGAGCTATAGCACTTACTCTAACATTTTGAGAATAACATGGTAGACAAAGAGAAAACCTCACACCACAAACTAATGGCATTGTAGCTTAAACAACTTTTGAGGGAAGCAAAGGACCTTTGGTGAATACAACACAGTCTCCTGTCTGTCTCCTTGGGGCCTTTCTCCAACATGCTTTTCTTTTCTGTCCTTCCATCCCCATCTCTCCCCTCAACCTATTAGGATGATACTTTTTGGCTCAATGAGGAACCACTATTAGATGCACACCTGAAGGACATTTTCTTGATCTCCCTGATTGGCATGATCCAGTGAAGGAGCTCAGGAAATTTCACCCCAAAATATGATTTCTTGGTATAAAGAGTATTTCGAGCTAACAGCCCTTATAGATCAACAGGCCCTTGGAAGGAGCTTTCCCTCTACCTACATAACTAGAGGGACCCATGAAAAGAACAATGGGTTGTGTTCCCCTCCCTACTATCTCAATATATTGCAGGAACTAACATTAAGAATGCAACCAGGCTTGGCACCTGTAGCTCAAGAGGCTAAAGTGCCAGCCACATACACCAGAGCTGGGGGGTTCCAATCCAAACCGGGCCTGCCAACAACAATGACAACTACAAGCAAAAAATAGCCAGGCATTGTGGCAGGCGCCTGTAGTCCCAGCTACTTGGGAGGCTGAGGCAAGAGAATCGCTTAAGCCCAAGAGTTGGAGGTTGCTGTGAGCTGTGATGTCACAGCACTCTACCCAGGGTAACAGGTTGAGGCTCTATCAAAAAAAAAAAAAAAAAGTGCAACCAGACTTGGCCCAATTTATTTTAAATATTATATTTGTCTCTCAAGGTTAATTTAATTTGCAAAGACAATCATATATGATTCAACCTTTCCTTTATCCATTCATCCTCCTTAGCAACCATTTATTGTCTTGTATAGGAATTACCTATATTTCTCATCCCCCCTCTCCTCTAAAAGGAGGGTATACAAATATCTGGATCCCATGCAGATATGGAATAATCACTCTGTGATTCTCCGTATGTGCAGGGCAAATAAACCTCTTCCTCTTAGTAATCAGCCTTGATTGTGAGTTGATCTTTCAGTGAACTTTCAGGGGAAAGGGAAAATTTTCCCTCACCCCCACCACAGTATACCATCTTATGGTGGCTTCCCTTGACTATCTCGTATTCTTGTGTTCCCAACTCTCTTCCCCCTTATAATCACCTAAATTTTTTGATGTACTTTTCTCAGTCCCCAGTGTCCTCTGGATTACATCATCTACAAATGTGGGAAAAAGAGAAAATTTAGAAATCTTATGAGATTCCATAATGTCTAAATTTCCCCCAGTATCTCCTAAAACCCAAAGCACCAGAGAAATTACAATACATTTTTTCACATTTACTCATTCCTTGTACCAGTCCCTGCAGTACTCCTGTCCTCCTGGTAAAAAAAGCCTAATGGCTTTATACAAGACTTAAAAGCCATAAATCATGTAGTGTAGCCATGTTTCCCTGGCCTGTATACCTCTACATTCAACATATTTCACAGTGATATATCTTAGTTCAAACTTCTTCCTTCATTGGAGATATAACCGACTTTCTTGAAATTCTTCTGAAACAGATGACAACAAAAAGGAGACAGCTTCCCCCAAGACAATGGGTATAGGCAGACAACATCAGGTAGCAGACAGCTTCTGTCCAAGATGACAGAACAAGACCCATCTTAATTTGATTACTGCTCTCTTCATCCTAGCCTTTTTTCTTACTTTTTACCTTCTAATTTTTGAATTTGTGTATTTGTGTAGAATTATCTCCCAATATCCAGCATAGTAATGCTTCCCATGATTGTATCTGCTATTTCTACTCCTTTCTATTTTTTCTTTTCCTTCTACTCTCCCCTCTTTCATCCTCAATATCTAAAATTGTTGACATTTTCTGGCTTAGACATATACTTAGGAAGCTAATGTTATCTATGACTATTGATTTTGCTTACCCTTTCCCCCATTTTCTCATTAGTTCCATTGTTTTTTGTTTGCCTTTCTCTCTCTCTCTTTCTTTCTTTCTTTCTTTCTTTCTTTCTTTCTTTCTTTCTTTCTTTCTTTCTTTCTTTCTTTCTTTCTTTCTTTCCAAATATCTGTCCCCTAAAATATGTCCACCATTATTGCTGTCATTTGAACCAAGGTCCCACCAAACTGGATCTCCAAAAAATCTCCAGAATTAGCACAGCCTATCTAGTATACTCCCAAAGATGTGGAGCCTATCTTACTCTGAAGGAAACATTTGTTTCTAAACCTTAATTCATGGGCCTGAGTTATTATAATAAAACCTGCTGGGCTCAGTTTAAAGAAGCGGATATTGTGACCAATCTGGTGGTCTAATGGTTAGGATTTGGCACTCTCATAAAGGTGTGGATATCACTGGGCCAGCTTCATACAGGAAAGCTATAGAAGTATGACTGTTTTCCACTCTGAAGCCCCAAGGAATTATTTTGTGTGTGTATGTCTGCTGCTTACCTTTTTTTTTTTCTTTAAAGACAAGTGTCTCATTCTGTTGCTCAGGCTAGCATGTCATGGCATCATCAGCTCACAGCAACCTCAAACTCCTGGGTTCAAGTGATTCTCTTGCCTCAGCCTCCCCAAATAGCTGAGAGTACAGGCATCTGCCACAACACCAAGTTAATTTTCCTATTTTTAGTAGAAATAGGCTCTCACTTTTGCTTAGGCTGGTCTCAAACTTCTGATCTCCAGGTATCCTCTCACCTTGGCCTCCCAGAGTGCTAGCACTACAGGTGTGAGTCACTGCACCAAGCCTGATTACTGGTTTTTGACAGCCAACTGGACATAGCCATGTTATCTTACTTATCTGAATTTATTCTCTCTTGAGGCCAAGAGTCCAATTCCTCCCAAACAAGAACAATTCTGGGTCAAGGGCAAATATACCTCTATGCAAAACATCCGTTCTCAGAAAGTATATAAAAAGAAATTATTTAAAGTGAAAAGACTCAGAACCAATGTAGATGTATTCACCATTGCCTGGGTCAGATTTTATACTACATATCTACTTGGAGCTGCAACGCCATGGGGTTACTAAAGATTTTGATGCAATGCCCACGTTTTCCATGCTGTCTTTTGTGGAGTCACCAAAAATGTGGCCAAAAATGTTGCAACACTTGCTCAAGATATGCTGGAACTCCAGATCCTTTTGTCCATTATTAACTGGCATTAGACATCATCCTTGTGATGTACTTGTGATGATTGCTGCACTAATATTTTCCCCAATCTTTCTGATATCTTTTTATTGAATTAACACATCTTTGAAGTCAACTGAAACATTCATTGAATAAATGTTGTGGCCATGACTTCTGGACTTACAGATCACCATCATATGGTTGGGAAGGGACCTCTTTTCCTGGGTTTTCCAGCAGTGGTACAATTCTTGGTATGCATGCTTCCAAAGGGCTAGTGACTATAGTAGAATCTGTATAAGTTGACTATGCAAAGGACTGTAACAAACTGGTCAAAATATAAAGTGGTCAACATAAGGAGCTAGGCCTTAGTACACGTGGTATACTAATTTTCATGTCCAGTCTATGAAAAATTAGGTCAATTTAAAGAGGTGATCAATGTAGGGAACTGGTCAACTCTGGAGGTTCTACTGTATTGTATTTTTCTTTTGATAAGGATACCACTCCTCAAGTGCATCCAATCATATCCAATCAAGACCAGGAATACTATCATGTACAAATAGATGGTCCATACCATGATTATGGCTAGAAGTCCAAACAAACAAACACACAAAAACAAACAAAATCTGCTCCTTCTGTCCAGTATGAGAGGATACGTATCTAAATTTCTGAACCTTATAAATCCCTTCATTTTTGTTTTTTTCCCTTAAAGAATTTGTTGGAAATGAAAGTTATTTATCTTGGCCAAGAGAAGAGACTATAGAAGAATTAAAGCAGATACTAGTTTTCCCTGCTTAGAACTTTGGCTCCTCTCCTTTCTCCATCTTCTCTTTTCTATTTTTTTCATTTTCTTTCTCCTGCTCCTGTGAATCTTAACTGACATTAGACATCTAATAGACAACTGCCAAGGTTTACAAAGATAGCTTTTGAAAAACCTATCCTCTTGGCTACCAAAATGAGATTGCACCAATGATCCTAAGAAATAGGCATGAAGAATAGCCTAACCCAATCTTTTCATATGTATGTTTTTATAGTAGTTATTGATACAAAAAACTTCAACCTGGGGCACACCCATGTCACATATCCCTTTCTTTTTCAATCCTGCTTTAGCTCAGAGAATTACCTAATTTGGAGGTACTCTCTAATGTACATCATCTGAATAAAATCTGTAACCTCTATTGAGTAACTTTAATTATTTTTTTCTTGACACTATAATCTTTTCCCAAAACATATGCCATCATGAAGATGTATAAGGGCATTTTAGCTGGCTGAGCTGGGCCCAACCTAACTCCTTCACTGTTTATACTCTTTTATATACTGTCTTAGTCTATTTGGGTTGCTATAAAAAATTACCACAGACTGGCTTGTAAAAAATAAATTTTTTCATAGTTTTGGAGTTCAATATCAGGGTACAGTGTGGTCAGGTTCTGGTGAAGGTTGCAGACTAACCAACTTTTCACCGTGTCTGCACATGATGGAAGAGGTAAGGGAGCTCTGTGAGGTTTCTGTTATAAAGGCACTAATCCTTCATTAGAGCTCCACCCTAATGAACTAATCACTTCCCAAAGGCTCCATCTCCTAATGTCATCACTTTGGGGGTTAGGTTTCAATAAATAAATATTGAAGGCACAATAACATTCACACAATAGCATATACATAGATATTTAAAATATTTTTTTAACTTGAGAAGGAGGGAGAAATGAAGAGTGGAATGAATAGTATAGCATCTGTTCCTCATTTGATCTGGAGCTGATTATCTTATGTATGCCCCACCCCCAATTCATGTTTTACCCTCTCTGTTCTACTCTGTTCTTCAGGGGACTGACATCTATGGGATGCATCAAATAGCTCCCTACCCTCTGATTTTGTGTTAGGTTCAGCCAATGGGAAGCACTAGAAGAACATCAGAGAGTGGGATAGGATGAGGTCAAAGTGTGTATTCTCTGGTTCTTTCCCTGCCTGGCCACCATAAGTTGGCTGAATCTTTGAACCAAGGCTCAGTCCAAGGCTACAGTTAGGCATACTTTTCCCAGTTCCTGTAACTTTTTCTTGCTTCTTCAGACTTGGAAGATAACAACTCCCACCTGTTACTAGTCTCAGAGAACTGCACCATTCCTTGACCATTTCCTTAGACTCTGTCCACACCTTTGGAAATAGCCCTTTATTGAATTCTCCTCAGTTAACTATTTTTAGTGCCATTTGTTTCCTGGTGAAACTCCGATGGATATAGGGCCCGTGACTGTATTTGAGCCTCTAGTTTAAGAGAGAGACACTGGCAAAACTACTTTTTAATACTTTGAATAAGATTCTAGCAATGACTGCAATTTCTTTGACACTCAGGTGACAAATTGTTTCCCATAATTTTTCAGGTGACCAATTCCATGAGGACATGAGTCTGTCTTGTTTGCTGCTGAATCTCTTAATAATAATTACCAGTTATTGAGCACTTACTGTATGCTAGACACTATTCTTAGACAATTACACATATTTATTCATTTAGCTATCACAAAAGTTCAATAAATTAACTATTCTTTTTGTCTCAACCTTTTACAGATAGGAAAGCTGAGATACAGATTAGTTACATAATTCTATCAAAGTCTGATAGCTGTTAAGTAATGGAGCTAGCATTTGAATGCAAGTAATGTTGCTCCAGAGTTCATGTTCTTAAATACTATACTGTTTTGGCTTCCTAATGCTTAACATAGTGCATGACACTGTGTGAGTGCTCCATAAATATTTGAATGAAGAAATAAATAGAGGACAAGTAAATAAAGAATTGGAGTGGAGGTCATTCACCCTGCCGTTATGTAGAAGTCAACTATGGTTAGAAGCTAGAATGCTTTGCAAGTATCAGAGCTGACATCCTTGGCATGAACTCAGACATTCTCCTGGTAAATAGTGGCAGTGGAGGCACTTCTCCATAATCTGGTGGAATGTGAACATGAAAAAGAGGGAGCTCCTGTGGGAGAGAAGGAATTGGGTGAATTCTACATGGAGACTGTAACTGCCCAGACTGGGTTGTGGGTTCATGAGAACCACTCTTTTGTGATCTCTAAGAAATAAAGGTTGGGGAGATACAGGAAGGATAATTTCCAGAAAATCTTTCGTGGTACCAGTTTTGTTCATTAGATAAAATGCCAGCTTACCTAGTAGTCACAGGCTTATGGATTGAGGATACACAAGTAACAGATAGGAATGGAGGGTTTTGATCAAGTCCTTTAGTGCAACAGAAAAGGACAAATGGAGATGTGCACAGGCCTATGTTCTATCCTCAGTTATGCACCAAAACAGCTGTGTGACTTCAGAAAGTCATTTACCTGCTCAGAATTTTAGTTTCTTTATCTGAAAAATGAGAATGTTGGACAAGGTGATCACTGAAGTCCTGTTAGCTCGAACTCTGACATCCTTTAGTAAATGCCTGCTGAGTGAATGAATGAATGAAATAATGAATTCATTAGTAAACAAATCAAATCAGGACAGAAGTTTCTAAATTTGCTGAGGTCTTTTCTCAATTTCTGAAAATAGGGCTAGAGAAGAGAAAACAAAAGGAGTGGTGTCTTAGTCGGTTTTTTGTTGCTATAACAGAATACCACAGACTGTGTAATTTATAAAGAAGAAAAGTTTATTTAGCTCATGGTTTATTTAGTCTGGGAAGTCCAGGAATATGTCACTGGCATCTGGACTGGTGGGGGCCTTTGTGCTGCATCATAACATGGTGTAGGGCATCACATGGCAAGAAGACAAGAGCATGAAAACCAGAAAGAGAGAGCTTTTATTATAAAACCATTCCCATAACAAATCCAATCCCATGATAGCAACATTGGTCTGTTCATGAAAGCAAAGCTAACTATTACTTCCATGAGGGCAAAGGGATTATGTTTCCTGCACATGAACTTTTGGGGGAACATGTGCTAGTTATAGCAAAGAGACAATGTTAAGGAATCCTGGGGTCACTTAAGAGACATGAGGAAAGGTGACTGCTGTGGTCTAAATGTTTATGCACCACCCCTCTCCCCTCAAAAAAAATTCACATGCTAAAATCCTAACCCTCAACAGGATAGTATTAGGAGGGAAGGACTTTTGGAAGGAGATGATTAGGCCCAGAGAGCAGCAACCTCATGAATGAGATTAGTGCCATAATAAGGAGACTGTATCTTCCTTGACCCTTTCCAAAATGTGAGGACACAGTGAGAAGGCCTTATCTATATGGAAGCATCTATCACTAGACAATGAATCTGCTTTTCCCACTTGATCTTCCCAGATTCCAGAATAGTGAGCAATAAATCTCTGTTGTTTATAAGCTACCCAGTTTATGGCATTTCACTATAGCAGCCCAAGCAGACTAAGACAGTAGCCTTCATCAGTGAAGAGTGAAGCAAACCCATTCTGTCTCTTCAGCACCCTCACCTCCTACCCAAGTCCTGGTGAGAGTCTTACTGAGAGTAGAATGCAGGTAGCAATACTCTGAGACCCTTGACCTTCTCTCCCACACAGGGGATGTGCTTAGAGCTCCCCACTCCTGGAGTCATCCACAGCATGCAGGAAACCACATGGAATTTAGCATGCAGTGCCTGTTCGTGAGCCACTCTGAAAGTCAGTAAGGCCTGATGGTTTGGAAGCACTAGATGTCCAGCAAGGGAATCTGGACAACTCTGAGAAACAGCATTTCTGGGTGAATTTGTAGTTCCCTCCTTTTCTTTGTTTGATACAGTAGTAACTCTTCTCCATGGGGGATTTGTTTCAAGACCATCAATGGGATTCCTAAAACTATGGATAGTAATGAATGCTATATATACTATGTTTTAGTGGTCTGATTAACAAGATGGCTACTAAGTGACTAATGGGTGGGCAGTGTAGACAGCATAGATGATTCATATCCCAGGAAGGATGGAGCAGGATGGCATGAGATTTCATTACCCTACTCAAAATGGCACAAATTTCAAAAAATTATGACTTATTTATTTCTGGAATTTTCCATTTAATATTTTTGAACTTCAGTTGACTGTGGGTAACCAAAGCTATAGAAAGCAAAACTGTGGATAACGGGTGATAAGGTGTGATTCAATTTTATGAGTAAAATTACTCCTGAGAATTCTCAAATACCTCCAGGATCATCTTAGGAAAACTCCCAAGATCTGTCTGCCATGCTCCTGACCAAAGAACACCTTCACCACCATAAAGGAGGCAAGAGTGTCCAGGGAGTGTTTGGGAGTTGGGAGGTGAGAGGAATAACTGGAATAGCGGGCCATCACTCTGTGTCCAGGAGAGAAATGGATGGTCCATTGGACTCTGTGTCCAGGAGAGAAATGGATGATCCACTGGAAGAGATATGGTCATGTGAAAATTTCCTGCTTCCTGAGTATATACAGCAGGAATAGAGCACGTTTGAGGTCCTCTTGTCTCGCATCCACTTTCTCAGGCAGAGCTTACTCCAGAATGGCCATATTAGGGACTCTGTTTCTACCCTTTTCTTGCCTAAAAGCTCTCCTCCAGCCATATTCATTTCATTCTCATCCAAACACAGCCTGCCCCTTCCTGTCTCTACACCTTTACTTTTTCTTCCCCTCCCCCCTGAAACGCTCAGTCTCCTATCTGGCTCTCCCAATCCTCAAAGATTGGCATTGAGTCAGTTTTTTTGCTTCAAGAACCAGAAAACTTTATTGGAAACAATGATAAAACAGAAAGGAAAAAAACGTTAAGGGGATGCTCTAAAAGGACAATGTGCACCTCTGGCCCGGTGGCGGCCTAGGGAAGCACTCGTGGCTGTGGGGACAGTCCTAGATCAGTTCTCCTCATCACTATCACCCAGGGTGTGCTTGTCAAAGATGTAGTCAGCCAACATGGCACCCGAAGCCCCCCAGCCTACTCAGGTTGTTGAGGTAGCCACCCAGCTCCTTGAGGGTCTTCATCTGCTCATGAAGGAAGTGGCACTCCAGGAAGCAGCAGAGATGCGGGTCGCCCTTGTCACTGGCCAGCTTGTGTAGGTCCAGGAGGCTCTGGTTGACACTTTTCTCCAGATGGAGGGCACACTCCATGGCCCGCAAGCCATTCTCCCAGTCCTCACATTCGGGCTTCTTGAGGTCCCAAAGGCGGACACGGCCCCCACGCTGGTTCTGCAGCTCTATCAGCCTCTCAGCGTGCTCTTTCTTCTGAGAATGGAGCAGGAAGTAGTGGGCGATGTTCTTCAGGGCCACGTCATCCCGTTTGAAGTAGGTGGCCGTACAGAGATACTCATAGGAGGTGTACAGCTCTAGGGTGAATGGCAGTTGACGCAGGCCTTGCAGTTGGGGTGGTAGCTCTGGCGTACCTGGGAGGGAGTGGTGGCCATGGCTGGTGGTGCAGGTTTCAGGCCCAGGCTGCAGAATTGGTAGTGGAAGCTGTGAAGGCGGCTGAAGCATGCCTGAGGCCATTGGGGGGCGGAAGTGAGGAGGTAGGGGTGGAAGTGGGTGTGGTAAGGCAGGGCACAGGCATCAAAGTGAGGTAACTTAAGAGTTGGGTATACACCATGGAATATTATGCAGCCTTAAAGAAAGATGGAGACTTTACCTCTTTTGTGTTTACATGGATTGAGCTGGAACATATTGTTCTTAGTAAAGTATCTCAAGAATGGAAGAAAAAGTATCTAATGTACTCAGCCCTACTATGAAGCTAATTTATGGCTTTCATATGAAAGCTATAACCCAGTTATAACCTAAGAATATGGGGAAGGTGGAGAGGAAGGGGAGAGAGCAGGGAGGATGAGTGGAGGGAGGGTAAGTGGTGGGGCCACACCTATGGTGCATCTTACAAGGGTACATGTGAAACTTACTAAATGTAGAATATAAAAGTCTTAACACAATAACTAAGAAAATGCCAGGAAGGCTATGTTAACCAGTGTGATGAAAATATGTCAAATGGTTTATAAAACCAGTGTATGTTGCCCCATGATCACATTAATGTACACAGCTATGATTTAATAATTAAAAAAAAAAGTTGGGTGTGCAATCAGGGAGACATAGTGCTGTCTGAGCTCTGCTGAATTTTTAATTTTGCAATGGCATTTCTAGTATTCAAGGATCTTTTCTTGTCCTCTTATTGTTCTCTGTAACAGTACGTTCTCATTTTGTAAATCTAGTGTCTTCATGAAAATTCTAAGACGGATTTGCATCTTTTGGTAAATTTCTATTCTGTTTCCTGTGTTGTATCTTTTTCCCCCTCTGGAATTAGTTCTCTTTGTTCCTCATCACTTCCTCTTTAGTTTCCTCAAATATCTGGCAAACTTTTGTCTATCTGTGGTTGAAAATCAAGGTCACCTCTGGTTAGCAGGGATCTGATCTACAGTTGTGACATAAAGCCCACAGCAACCTCCAGCTCTTGGGTTGTGACATCCTTTTTAATAGGCTTCTGCCTTGAATGGGAGTGTGGAGTGTGTCTATTAGGGAGTGATCTTCTCCTCTGGGGATAATTGTTTGCCTCTTTCAGGTATGACAGAAACTATCCCAAATGCCAAAAGCATGGCATTTCTCTCTAATTGGAAGCCTTTAGTAGATCGGTGTTCTAGGTATATGTATGCTTTCATGTTATTTCCCTTCTGCTGTACAGTTCTGTAGTTATCTCAAACTCTTCTTTAATTTGGGTGCTTTTCCTGGTCAATGAATTTACAGTATCTCCAGTATAGTGTTGGGGAACAGAAGAGAGTCAAATACCAGTAGTTCTCATGCCCATTGTAAGTAGGGCAGAAAGTGGGCGACAGAAGGCCAATAAGGACACAGGCTGACAGATCTGCTCTCAGAGTTGACTGAAGTTTTTCTGCAGTGCTGAAATTTTGCTGACTCTGTTCTTGAAATTTCCTGGGATAAATTTCAATTTTCTTTTGTAGTTGTTTTAATTTTTCAGAGTTAAGAAATATGATAATGTCTGTTTTTCCTATTTTCCAAGAACTTTTCAGTTTCTGGTTGGTAATGGTACCCTTTTGTGTGTTTAGTCACTACCATGATTCAATTATCATTTAAAATTATTCCTAAAAGTTCAAATAATTTTTTGAATAGGTAATACGTTCACATGTTTCAAAAGCCACACAGTTCTCCTCTCTGCAGGCAACCAGTTATTACTTAAGTTTTTCATTATTTTCAAAAGCTTCTCTTGCTTCTTCAAATGTGTGTACTTTGTACTCACCCTATATGTTGCCCTGTCTTATTTCTTCAAAAAGTCCATTAGCTCTTGGGTAACATTTTAATACAGAATTGGCTTTTCCTTCTGTAAGAAAAACCCTCCCTGTGTTTTCAGCAGGTCACTGGGTAATGATTCCAATGTATCCTCCTCTGCTACCTTATTAAGTCTTCTTAATGCCTGCCCAATTCTCACCAACTCATAGAAACACACTTGTTGAATTTCTCTGGTGCTTAGTCTCTGAATTTAGCCCTATATTTGTAGCACTCCACTGAAGCTGCTTACCAGTTACACCATGTGGCCAAAGCCAGTAGCCTTATACTTTACCTTAATCTTTCCAAAGTTAGTCACTTCTCATGATACTTTTTTTCTGCTTGATTTTCATATTTCTTGGTTTTCCACTTACCTCACTGGTTCTGTCCCATTTTGACCTTCTTTTCTGGATCATCTTTCTTTCCTCTTAGAAATGGAATAATCCAGGAAGTCCTCAAGTCTCTGTTCTCTGTACTTTGTTCTCTATACACTGCTCCCTAGGTCTGTGATTCTCCAACTACCCAAACTGTCCACTTTGTTTTCTTGGGGGTGCTGCACAAACTCTCAGGTATGCCAGGGGATATTTAAAAATTTGAAAGAAAATGTGGAGATGCTCTATATATGTCAGATACCACAAAATAAGTAGCTTGAGGTAGTTCATAGCTCCAACTTTAGATTGTGCTATATTTCTTTTGATGATGTTGTGTCTTCATGAAGTTAGGTCTTTGGGGATTGCTATGTTGTAATAAAAAGCAAATACCAAACAGAAATCAATGTGAAACAGGAAATGAAGGTAGCAGTATTCTATCAGATTCCAAGACTTGAGAAATTGTGTGGTGCTTATCAGGGTCATGCATCCAGTTATTAAGTAATTGTATTTATATAAGAATGATATAAAAATATTATTTTTCTTTCAATTTATGTGTATTTTTAAATGACAATTAAGTTGATGGGACATAAATACTAAGTTATCTAGACTTAATTACATAGCAAATAGGATTATCAGGTATTTCTTTTGTGGGGTTCTGTGAAAAATTACTGACACACCAGGGGTTCTGCGAAAAATTACTGACACACCAGGGGTTCTGCGAAGAAAGAAAGTTTGGGAACCTCTGCTCTAAGTCACTGTATGTGATCCTGTGACTTTAAATTCCTCCAATATATTGAGGACTCTCACATTTTTATCTCCAACCTTGACTTGTCCCCTAAATGACAGACTTAATTTTTAACTGCCTACCCTACTGTGAAAAATTACTGACACACCAGGGGTTCTGCAAAGAAAGAAAGTTTGGGAACCTCTGCTCTAAGTCACTGTATGTGATCCTGTGACTTTAAATTCCTCCAATATGTTGAGGACTCTCACATTTTTATCTCCAACCTTGACTTGTCCCCTAAATGACAGACTTAATTTTTAACTGCCTACCCTACATCTTTGATTGAGTGTTAAATAAGTGTCTGAAATTTACCTTGTGTTAAAATCAAACTCTGATTCTCCCTGCAAGGTGCCCTTTCTGCAGGTCTTGCCATCCCACTATATGCAGCTGTCATTCACACAACTGTCTAGGCCAAAAACATAGAAGTTATTCTTGATTACTTCTTTTTAGGGGGTCAGCAAATATTTCTGTAAAGGGCTAGAGGGTAAATATTTTAGACTTTTCAGGCCATGCAGTCTTTGTTGCAACTATTCAGCTCTGTTACAATAGCAGGAAAGCACCCATAGACAATAATAAGCAAGCCAGCCAGAGTGACTGTGTACTATAAAAACTTTATGAAAATAGCTGGTGAGCTGGATTTGGCCCATGGGCTGTAGTTTGCCAACCACTGGTCTATTTTGCTTCACATCTAATCCCTTGAAAATGTGTCTGGCCCTTCCTTCAATATAAGGTATGCCACGAATACAATCACTTCTCATCATTTCCATTCTTGTTCAAACCACCACCATCTCTTGCCTTCCTGCCTGAACAGCTGAATATCTTCTAAACATCTACTCTTGACCCACTATGGTCAATTTTCTATAGAGTAGCCCCAGTACTCTTTCTCAATATATACCAGTGATATCACTATTCTGTTAAAATCTTTCAATGAATTTCTATCAAAATAAGAATTAAACCCAAAGTTTTATTATAGGGCTACACATGAGTTTCCTTCTGCTAATCTCTCAAACCTCATTTACCTAAAATTTATCTTTATTCTCATTTTAATTGTGCTACCCTGACATTATTTCTATGGGCCTCAGGGCCTTGCTATTCCTTCTACCTGGAATAATGTTTCCTTCAAGTATCTATATAGTGTGTTTCCTGACTTTAGCTTTCTGCTGAAATGTCACATTCTTGGAGTTGCTGTCTAATTTTCCTGTCTAAAACAGCCCCTCTCATATCCCTATCTATCACTTTTTCATCTTTTTACTCTGTTTAATTTTATTCCTAGAATCTAACACTGAATGAAATTGTTTTATACTTTTATTAGCATATTGTCTACCTTACTACTAGAATGCATGTTCTGGGAGAGTGTGGAATAAGTTGTGTTTACCTCTAAATACCAGTGCTTAGGAAGTCCTCAATAAATACTTATAGAATGAATGAATGAATGAGTGAATGAATGAATGGACTGCTGTATTAGCCAGTTTCCTGGCAGGATACAATATAGCTCAGATGATTTAAAAGACTTTAATGAAAGAGATGCTCACAGAAGAACTGGCAGGTTAAGGCAATCAAGTAAGGTTAAGGCAACCAAGTAAGAATGGTGAGGCCCCAGAGACCAGCAATGGCAAGAAACCATTACTATTCTGAGATTTGAAGAGGAGTGAGAGAACCAGAGAACTGCATAACTGGAGCCAGTGTGAGCTGGAGCCCTGGAGGTGTGGAGGAGGGATCCTCTAGCAGGAACTATTAATATAAACACAGGAGGAAATAGTTGCTGCCAAAACAAAACAAAACAAAACAAAAAAAAAAAAAAAAAAAAAAAAGGCCCAAAGCAGGGAGGGGACAAGGAAAACATTCCCTGACCTCTCTATCCTCCTGCCTTCCAGTTTACCTCCAGGGCCTCACAGTGACTAATCCCAACTGGAAGACAGAAGTCAAAGAGTACCAGGGAATGGTCTATTGTATGGCACAGATCATAGCAGGACAGTGAAGAGGGATATGAATGAGAGGGATGGATAGGCATGCAATAACCAGGACAACTGTATTGCATTATGGCCTGGCAGTTTTCAGTGCAGATGCCCCACACCTCTGCAGTGTGTATGTCAGCTTTTTAAGCATAGGAACTATACATTTTATCATGTAGCCTCTGAAGTTACTACTTGGATTGATGTGCATGTTTAGTGCTTCTTGACTTGAATTGAGTTGCAACATCCTCATTACTTTAAACTCCAGGATGATCTTTAAACTGCACAATAATCTGGCATATTCCATTCTACTACGTTGCCCCAAATCAAGGCAGCATGATGGCTTTCCCTTTACACAGAAGAGCTGTTACTTTAATAGCAACCTCTCACTGGTTGCTTTATGCTGACCAAAAGTTCCTTGCTCTCTTCCCTTCTGAGAGTGCCAACATTCCTGCCCTTCACAGCAGACTTCCATGCTTCCTGGAAGCTTTCAGAAGACTTAGGTACGGACCAGTCTCCTCTATTCTGTATAGCACATACTTTCATTATTCTCTTGTCCACTGGCTGCCTAATTATAGCGTCAATCACCATGATACCCAGGTGCTTTTGAAGGGGTGAAATGAGAAAGCAATGCTTTTAATCATCTGATGGTTGAGCTGTGATGGGCCTGGATCCTTCAAATTCCATTGTGCTGAGATATTTCATAGGTATTCTGCCCTATCCTTGATGTACAGGATAGCATAGACTAGGGAAATGATCTGAGAAAATGAGCATGTTTGTGGTAGCAGATGGATTCTGCCTGAAGCCTTCTGGAAAGACAATCTTTTCCTACATTCAAGAGTTCTGTCCTCACTAGTCTCCACACAGTATCAGTTACATATTAGTTACATATTGCTGCATAAAAAAATCATCTCAAAACCTACAATAAACAAACACTTATTACCTTACAGAGTTTCTGAGGGCTTGAAATTTGGGAGTGGCTTAACTGGATGGTTCTGAGTCAAAGTCTCTCAGGAGACTGCAATCAAATTGTTCAGCAGAACTATGGCCATCTTGAGCAAGCTAGAGAATTTGGTTTCAAGGTCATTCATGTGGCTATTGGCATGGGACATGAGGGCATCTCCATAGGATTGCTCACGGTACAGCTTCCCTCAGAGAGTATGATCTGAGAGAGAGCACCTGAGACAGAAGCTTATCATAACTTAATTTTATTTTTTTTTTTTTATTTTTTTTTTTTTTATTAAATCATAGCTGTGTACATTGATATGATCATGGGGCATCATATACTAGCTTCATAAACCATTTGACACATTTTCATCCCAATATTCAACATAGCCTTCCTGGCATTTTCCCAGTCACCG
>CAUYPK010141751.1:0-84574 GCA_963574355.1 Loris lydekkerianus | reverse complement strand
GAGCTTTAATAGGGATTGCATTAAAATTGTATATTGCTTTGGGTAGTATAGAGATTTTAACAATGTTGATTCTTGCCAGCCATGATCCTGGTATGGTTTTCCATTTGTTAACGTCTTCAACTATTTCTTTTCTTAGAGTTTCATAGTTCTGTCTCAACATAGTCTCTGTTGGGGCAGGTGCTGTTAGAGCTTACCTTCTTAAGCATATTCTTATGAATACTATTATTGTATGGAAGAATGCACTGATATTTCAAATTAGTAGGATAAATAATGGATTATTAAATAAATGGTGTTGGGACAACATGACAGGCAATTGGAGGAAAAAATACCTCAAACCTTCAAAACAGATAAGTTTCAGATCATGAAAAGATTTAAATATTAAATAAGAAAATTGTATTAGCATTAATAGAAATAATGCAAGAGTTTTTTATAGATCTAAATATGACATCTAAACATGGAAAATAAAATATTAACATAAGAGAAGTGAAGAGACAAATGGTAAACAAGTAAAAAATATCTTCAACTCATTTTAAAAACCTAATCTTCCTATCTTATAAAGAATTTCAGTAGCATTAAAAAGGTACATAATCTGATAGGATAGTGTATAAAGGATAGAGCAAATAAAAATACATATGATGAGTTACTTTTTTTTTTTTTGGTAGAGACAGAGTCTTACTTTATCACCCTCAGTAGAGTGCTGTGGTGTCACACAGCTCACAGCAACCTCCAACTCCTGGGCTTAGGTGATTCCCTTGCCACAGTCTCCTGAGTAGCTGGGACTACAGGTGCTTGCCACAACACCCAGCTATTTTTTTGTTGCAGTTTGGCCAGGGTCGGTTTTGAACCCACCACCCTCGGTATATGGGGCCAGCATCCTGCCCACTGAGCCACAGGTGCTGCCCACAATGAGTTACTTTTAAACATGAAGAGAAGGTAACATAAGTAAAATTAGAACTGAAGATAATATTTTTCACTAACCAGACTGGTAAATATCCAAGGATTAGACAACGAATATTTTTTTTCATAAGGGTATAGGGTGTGCGAAATAACCATGACTCATAGGAACATACATTTGTATGACCTCTCTCTAGGGCAATGTATCTCCAATTTTAAACATTTGTTGTAATGAATAAACAAGAGAACGATATATTTCTGCCCATTTCTTTTCAAAATTATATTAGACATTAGAGATTCTAGATAAGACAAGAAAAAAGAAAAACTATACAGTGTTTGGAATGAAAAAATAAGACTGCATTGACACATGAGATGATTACCTATATAGAAAATCCTAGAGATTTTATAAAAAAAAAAAAATGCTATAAGTGAACTTAGTGAGGTCACAGCATAAAGAGTTAAAATGCAAAACTCTATTGTATTTCTGTACATATTATACTAGCATTGAATAATTAGTTTTATATGCACTTGTTAAAAGTAGCTATCATTTCATGGTGCCCTTTATTAAGGTCATTTGGGTTATTCTTAGTGTTGCTTAAGTGCTTCTATGTTTACTGATTTTTCTCCCTACTCGTCCTGCTGTTTAATCAGAAGTGATATAGAAATCTTCCTACTACAGTCACAAATTTGCTGAATTTTCATTTCAGTTCTATCAGTTTTTCCTTGTATTTTGAATCTTTTCTATTAGGTGAATACACTTGACTTATAAGAACAGTGTTTGGCCCATAGTTAAGTGGTCAATAAGTCCAAGCAAAATAAATGAACTCAAGACAATTTCATAGATTTTTGACCTACTAATTATATTTCTGGAATTCTATGTCAATATAGTGTATAGTGACTCAATACAATAAAAATAAAAACTATAAAAATGTTCATTATATTACCATTTGTACTGAATGAAAAAAACTGAGTTATGGAAACTATGAGAGTATGTAGATAAAATAAATCATGGCATTTATACATGTTGATACATTTTACATATTTAAATATGGATTTAAAAATTATTAGAAATAATTACAGTAGCATAAAATAATCATTTATGATTAGGGCTAAATACTCAGCAGTTATAATAATCTCGTGTGGATATTACATAGTTATTTTTATTTTTATATTAGAAACTGCTTTAGTGTCTTTAAATAGCTTATTAATGTTCAATCTGGCAACACTAGTTGTGATATTAACTGAATTTAAAAAGTATAAAAAAGCACCTACTCAAGGATACAACTATCAGAGATTATTAGATAAAAGTACAGTTAAGAGTTATCTGTGAGTACTCAGAATATGGTGATTTTTTTCTTCTTTTTATTTTTTCAGTTTTTTCCCCAGATTTTAATGGAAATGATTTTTGACTCTACAATGAAAATAATCTCATTATATAGAATGATACCAGAGAATAATTTTGTATGAATGTCCTTTATAATTTTTGTTCCGTGATCAGGTGATTTTTTCCCTTAATTCTTGTGCTATAAAAGTACTAATTTTAGGAGACAGTTTGTATTATAAAGTTATTTACTGCATTATAATATTAACTTACAGTTAACTTGTAATGAAAGAAAATTGTAATTGATATCAGAATATCAGTTTCAAAACCACCTCTATTACTTGCTGACTGTATGATCTTAATGATTTGGGGCTTATCTGAACCTGTTTTGGCATTTTAAAAGGAGAACATTAAGGTTGTATATTAAAGAAATTAAATAAAGTATGAAATAGTTGATGAATTTTGCAGTTGAAGGGAAAAAGCAAAGTAAGGTAGAGGTATGATGCCTGAAGAAAGAGAGAGGATGTTGAAGCAATGTTATGTTGGACCTTGGGAGTTGAGTATTTGATTCAAGGACATGAGGGGGTGAGTGAGAGTTGGTTTATATTTCATCATGAGGCTACTTTAGATTATATAGTCTTGTGCATTGAGGAAAAGGGGGTGAGATAAACTCCTAAGTAGAATGTAGTATTCTAAATAGAAAACAGAGTTCTAATTTTTATATATTTCTATCACAAAAATTTAAATTACCCAGATTTATTGCCCAATTACTACAGGAATGAGAGAATTAATAAAAATATTTTTCCTCCTTGGTATTGGTCATAGAAAAGTGTTTAAAAAGTAATCATTTATTAAAATATCTATTTATTTCTAGCCATTAATCCTAGTCTTGACAATTGGACATAATACTGAGAGATCTGTATTCTCTTCTGTGTTAGTTATTCAATTACTTGAGGATAGCAATACCATAAATAATCCTCTTAAAACAAAATATTGCTCATCTCTGGAATGTTTTCCATCTTAACATCTCTAAATAGACTGATTATCTCTTCTATAAAATTTCCTAGTGTTTCAGTTTACAAATATATATCTTGAAGGATATTCCAAATGTGATCTAATTATTATAAAATGATGTCAGGTTATTTTTGGTGAATGCCTGCAAATCTTGTTATACTTCTTTTCATGCATTTTAAAGTTGTAAATGTTCGTTTACTTTAAATCTGAATGAATTACTTGATTAGATATGCATTGCGTGGTACTGAAAAAAAAAAACAAACCGAACTAAGATTTACTTTTGACTATTTATGATTAAACCTCTTTGAACTTTATTTTCCTTAACTGTAAAATGAATTTTCTTTTAGCAATTATCCAATCTGAATCCTTTATTGTTGATTATATTATTAACTTATGACAAAATTAATCATGCTTTATGGTTTTTTGTACTTTCATCCAACAACACACAGAATTTCAAAATTTGAAGGTGTATCCGGGCATGGTGGCTGATGCCTGTAATCCTAGCACTCCAGGATGCCAAAGGAGAAGGATAGGTTGAGTTTGGAATTTTAAACAAGAGAAAGACCCCATCTCTACTAAAAATATAAAAAGTTAGCCAGGTGTTGTGGTAGGTACTGTAGTCTGAACTATTCAGGTGGCTGAGGAAGGAGGATAGCTTGAACCCAGGAGTTTGTGGTTGCTGTGAACTAGTCTAACACCACAGCACTCTAGCCTGGCAACAGAGAAAGACTGAGTCAGAAAACAAAAAACAAAAAAATGGAAGTCACTAAACAAAATATAATAGAATCATTGAAGGACCTATATTGGAGTCAGCTAAGATCCAAAGTAAGCCTTGAAGAAAGCAGCAACATAACTGAAATTATGTTTGTGAAATTTTAGAGTTACTTTGACAAATATTAAGAACTTGAAAATGAAATTGAGAAAGAAGTAAGCCTGGGAAGAATAGCCTAAGGAAGGAGTCCATAAGATCTTTAGGCTCTAAAGGAATATGAATGGGGATTAGTCTGAAAAGCCAACACTACCTTACAGCCATGTGTAACAAAATGAAAGAGCAAAAATTATGTTCTAATTATATATTAGAAGTATTATAGAGTTCCTTCCTACTCACTGGAGTCAGACTTCTCCAAAACCAGACAAAGGTCCAAGATGACTTTTGATGCTTTTTGCTATCTTACCCATTGTGTGTCCCCAAGTTTACATCACAAGCAGTTTCATACTGTTCACAATAAGTCACATTTGTGCACATTAACAAAGTAAATTCCTGGAATGGAGTCAAATGCCAACTGCATCAATAAAAAAAACAAAGTAAGTCTGCAACAGGCAGGCAGAAGAGTTTGGCAGATCATTAAGGTAGGAGGTATAAAAGACTTTTGTGTTCTATTCTCTACACTGAGCTCTCTAATAGCCATTTCAAAAGCTAGGGTTCATTCCAAAAGAGATGTGAAGAGAGGCAGAAAAGTACCCAAACAGGAAATTGATTGTTGGTTGTTCAATAGAATTTAGTCTTAGTATCCAATGTACTCAGCCCTACGATGAAACTAATTTATGGCTTTCATATGAAAGCTATATAACCCAGTTATAACCAAAGAATAAGAAGGGGGAAAGGGAGGAGAATGAGCAGGGAGGTGGGTGGAGGGAGGGTGATTGGTGGGATTACACCTGTGGTGCATCTTACAAGGATATATGTGAAACTTAGTAAATGTAGAATGTAAATGTCTTAACACAATAACTAAGAAAATGCCAGGAAGGTTATGTTAACCAGTATGATGAAAATATGTCAAACGGTCTATAAAACCAGTGTATGGTGCCCCATGATCGCCTTAAAGTACACAGCTATAATTTAATAAAAAAAAAAAAAAGAAAAATAATACATCAGAAGTTGTTTCAGAAAGTGTCACTTCTGCAAATCAGCATGATGGATACCCTCTACCTCCCCTCTAACTTGTGTGGAGTATCATTTTGGTAAGTACACTGACATCTTCATGAATTTTTTCCAAGAGCCTGTCTTAAATCTTCAGTGTTCAAATCATTCTCTTTTGAAATATTTTTGCAACTTGTATAACAGTTGACTTTGATTCGGCCTGACCAGAAAAAGAACTGATGGGCAGAGATCAACACCAATGTAGTATTATGCAACAAGAGAGACTGGAGAGTGAAGATGTGCTTTATAGGTGGTCAGTTCACTGTAAACACTCTCCTCTTAGAAGAGCTTTTTTTCCCTCATTCATCTTTTAACCTTGAGGGATACTGGGATAGTGACCCCAATGGGTACAAGAACTCTTTGTATTATGCTTGAAGAATTTGCCTTAATCATGGCACCTAGGGAGAGGGCCAGAGCCACATGGGCTGGCAGGCAGTCCAAAGTGAAAGAGAAAGGCCCAGCTGGAGCAGAGGAAGGTGCGAGCAGGGTGGGTCTGGCCCACTGTACTGTAAGGCTCCAGGAATGGAGCAATACATGGACGTGGGAAGGAGGATTCTTGGATTGGGGCAAGGAGATACTCACAAGTCAAACACCAGGAACATGAAGCTAGAAGACTCGTAGGAATCGATGAGAGTGACTGGGGAAAGAGGCAGAAAGGCAGAGAGACAGAGATGGAAAGGAGCAGATACATTTTACAGGGGCTTTGCCACCCTGAAGCAGCTGTGGGCTGTTACTGGGAAGGAAGGAGAGGCAAAGGAGGTAGTACCCAAAGGCTGGCCACTCCTTGAGGTGGAACAGAGCCAGAAGGTGGGAGAGGTGTGGAGGCAATGCTGGGGAAAGTGGGCTATGGCCAGGGTCAGTAGGTGGTGGGGTTATCATCTAACGGGAGCAGGGAATGCAGCCTCACTGATGTGGGGGTGGCCAGCGACCTGGCGAAGGATGTGTGTCTCTCGCTGTGTGGCTTCCCGCACCTCCTCCAGCTGCTCAGGACTCAGCCGCTCAGCTGTCACCTCCATGATCTTCACTGCAAACTCCTGGCCCGTAGCTCGATGAACACAACGACGGACCACAGAGCTCACTCCTCTGCCAAGGCCAGACAACAGCACAAGTCAGGGCCTTCTGTACTCTCACTCATAGGCTAGCGCCTCAGCAACTTCATGGCCATTGTGCCAGACTCTAAGACCTACCTGGACAAGAGGGCAACCCTAGGAGCTCACCCTACCTTCACAGGAGCCTAGGATCCTGGGTTCTTGGCAAGGAGTTATATCTGCTCCTTTCCATCTCTGTCTCTCTGGCTTTCTGCTTCCCTCCCCAGTCACTCTCATTGATTCCTACGAGTCTCCTACAGTTGTTCACAGGGCAGGCAGGGGACCTAGGTTTGAATCCAGGTTCTAACACTCCCTCCATGGGTAAGCCTAGGCAAGTCCTTCCCAGACTATGCCCCAGAATCTGCCCCTTACAAGAAGTGGGAAGAAATGATCTAAGTCCCCCTCCATATTTCACTCACACTTCCCTGATGACACTGTCCAAATCCCTGAGTTCCCCTACAAGGCCTTAAGTGTAGGAAGCTCCAAATAAATATGGAGCTATTAAGAAAACCAAAGGCGAGAATTAAAACCTCAGTTTAGGTCCCAAATTTGCCACCAATTAACCTCCAAGTGGCTTACTCATATAAGTTCCCTGCTTTTTTAGCTTCTGCAGCTCTGAAATGTGGCCAATGTCTTAGACAGACATTGAAACACATGAACTTAGTAGAGAATGTCCTAGAGAAGGATTTCCTCGCTCTGTCACCAATTCCATATGACCCCACAAATACTTCAGGCTAAGATGCAAGTCCCTCCAGAATCTGACAAACCACATTTGTTTCTTTCCTTTTTTAAATTTTTCACTCTGATGCCCAGGCCAAAATGCAGTGACAATCATACTTCACCGCAGCCTTGAACTCCTGGGCTTAAGCAATCATCCTGCCTCACCCTCCCATCAAAATCCATTTCTTATGCTGGTTCGCTGGCTGCCCTTCAGAGGCTTACTTGTGTGCTCTCATGGGCCTCCTTGGCCTCACTTACACAATTTCCTTTGTTTGGAATTCTGTCACTCACATCTCTGGTTAAATCAAGGAATGTAAACTATAAATCTCAGGCCAAACACAGCCCACAGATGTTACATATCGGCCAGCACAATGTTTTTTTACAAATTTGAATTCATATGTCTTAAAGGTGGGCTAAGAATCCTCTAGCTGGTCAGGTGCAGTGGCTCACTCTTCTAATCCTAGCACTCTAAGCACCAACTCCTGGGCTTAAGCAATTCTCTTGCCTGGTTCGAGACCAGCCTGAACAAAAGCAAGACCTCATCTCTACTAAAAATAGAAAAATTAGCAGGGTGTTATGGTGGGTACTCATAGTCCCAGCTACTCCAGAGCCCTAGGGAAGAGGATCTTTTGAGCCCAAGAGTTTGAGGTTGTTGGGAGCCATGATGCCACAGTACTCTACCCAAGGAACAGAGTGAGCAGAATGAGACTGTCTCCAAAAAAAAAAAAAAAAAAAAAGAATTCTGCTGCCACAGTAGTCACCACTTCCTACTGTCTTACTCTTAGCCACTTCACAGCTCTATTTTTATTTTTTTGAGACAGAGTCTCACCATGTATCCCTTGGTAGAGTGCCATGATGTCACAGCTCACAGCAACCTCTAACTCTTGGGCTATAAATGATTATCTTGCCTCAGCCTCCCAAATAGCTGGGACTACAGGTGCCTGCCACAATGCCCAACTATTTTTTCCTTTTTTTTTTTTTTTTTTTTTTTTTGTTGTTGCAGTTGTCGTTTTTTAGCTGGCCCAGGCCAGGCTCAAACCCATTAGCCTTGGTACATGTGGCTGGCGCCATAACCACTGTGCTACAGGCACTGAGCCTACAGTTTTATTTTATTTTTATTTTTTTGAGACAGCCTCAAGCTGTCCCCCTGGGTAGAGTGCTATGGTGTCACAGCTCACAGCAATCTCCAACTCCTGGACTTAAGCGATTTGCTTGACTCAGCCTCCCAAGTAGCTGGGACTACAGGCGCCCGCCACAATGCCCGGCTATTTTTTTTTTGGTTGTAGTTATCATTGTTGTTTGGCAGGCCCAGGCTGGATTCGAACCCGCCAGCTCCGGTGTATGTGGCTGGTGGCTTAGCCACTTGAGCTACAGGCACTGAGCCAAGAATGATCTTTTTAAAAGGTAATAACAGGCCAGGTGCAGTGGTCCTTTATTATCTTATTTTTTAAAAATATATATATATTTTTAATTGAGACAAAGTCACACTTTGTGCCCCTTGGTAGAGTGCCGTGGCATCATAGTTCACAGCAACCTCCAACTCCTGGGCTTAAGCAATTCTCTTGCCTCAGCCTCCTAAGTAGCTGAGACTACCGGCGCCCACCACAATGCCTGGCTTTTTTTTTTTTTTTTTCTGTAGAGATGGAGTCTCACTGTGGCTCAGTCTGGTCTTGAACCTTTGTGCTCAGGGCAATCCACCAGCCTCAGCCTCCCAGAGTACTAGGATTACAGGTGTGAGCCACCACGCCTGGCCCCCCAGTACCTTTTAATACCACTCTGGGAGGCTGAGGCAGAGGATCGCTTGAGCTCAGGAGTCCCAAGACCAGCCTGAGCAAAGGGAGACCCCGTCTCCACTAAAAATAGAAAAATTTTTAGTGGAGTTGCCGGGCATGGTGTCGGGCACTTCTAGTCCTAGCTACCTGTAAGGCTGAGGCAGGAGGATTATTTGAACCCAGGGGTTGCTGTGAGCTAGGCTGACACCATGGCACTCTAGACTAGGCAACAGAGCAAGACTCCATCTCAAAACATGAACAAAAACAAATGGTAATTAACAATACACAAGTATTGAGTACTTATGATATGCTAAGAAGTGTTCTAAAGTGTATCATATTAACTCATTACATCCTCATAGTAACTTACAAAGTAGGGTCTATTTTTATTCCAAATTTACAATGGAAAACTAAGGCACAGACAAAGGTTAAGTTCCTTGCTCCCAAATCCCAGAACTATAAACACATCATGTTACCAACCAGTTGAAAATATCTAGTTTCACTAGAATAAAATTTAAATTCCTTACTATGGCCAAAGGTCCTACATAATCGATCTCTATTCACCTCTCAAACTTAATTTCTCCTACTTTTCCCCATTCTTACTACATTTTACTGGCCACTATAATCAGGTTTATTTTGTTTTGTTTTTGAGACAGGTCACCGATGCTAGAGTGCAGTGGTGTCATCACAGCTCACTGCAACCTCAAACTCCTAGGCTCAAGCGATCCTCCTGCCTTAGCCTCCCAGCTAATTTTTCTTGCTCAGGCTGGTTTTGAACTCCTGGCCTCAAGCAATCCTTCCACTAAAGCCTCCCAAAATGCTAGGATTACAGGCATGAGCCACCCACATCTGGCCCATAATTTATACATTGCTTAAATAGGGCCTTTTCAGCCTAGAGGCTTTGCACTTACTGTTCCCTCTACCCAAACTATATCTTGCCTCACCTCATGACCCACTCATTCTTATCCTTCAGATCTCAGCTCTAACCTCATTTCCTCAGAGAAGCTCTCCCAGGCCTTCCTATCTATAATGGCCCTCATTGGTTACCCTTATTCTATTGTCCTATTTATTTTCTCTCTAACACTTAAGGGTGATCTTTATTTTGGTTTTGTGTTTACTGTCTGTCTATACCAGCAAAATATAAACTCCAGGAGGACAGGAACTCTACAGGTCTTTGGTCTCCAGTGCCTAACAATGTATCCAAGCACACAGTATGTGCTTAGGAAACTTTTGGTAAGTAAATGTATCTGCCACTGCTTCTACAGGCAAGGCCTTCCTTTTATTCTCTGCATGCTGATCATTTATTCATACTTCAGGATTCAGACCAAAGATCACTCCTGGGAAAGTGTGGTTTTCTGGAATCCCATAACACTTTATACAGATCCTATCCAGCCTGATATATTCTTAATTTTCAGGTGCTTCTTTCATCCCACTTAACTTGGAGTACCTCCAGGACACAGACGTCTTTCATACCCTCCTCATGTTTAGCTTTGTGTCTGGTACACAGTAGGTGTTTCAACCATGTTTGTTTAATACACTGACCCAAATGTTCTCCACTGATCACTGTCCCTTCCCATTTAGAACAATCCAGCCCTCAAATGGAACCAAGTATGCTGGCTAGAACCCGATCACTAGAGACCTTCGTTTCCCTGGCCGCAGCCATACCTGCCAATGACGTCCTTAGGGTCGTACTTCTGGTAAAACTCCTTGGCCGCGGCCCAGTCGGGGAGCTCATCCTCCGGCCCCACGTCCAGCGTCATTCTGAAGGAGGTGGGGGCCTGTGCGGAGGAAACAGAAGACAGTGAGGGCAGAGAGGCCCACAGGCTCTGAGACGATGCACATCGCGGCTCCCGGAGGCGCAGCCCTTGCGGCTGGGGCGCCAGGGTCTTGGGGGTTGGGGGCGGGGTAGGGGAAGGATTGGGACAGGGAAGACCCCTCAGGAGGGCCTAGAAGACAAGAGGGATGGCGGGGCAGGGAGGGGGACGGGGAAAGGGAAGGGAAAAGGTGCCCAGGGAGAAGGGGGAACGGGAACAGGGACAAGCGGCTGTTGCCGCGCAGGCGCACTTGGGCAGGCGCGGAGAAGGTACGGTGGTCTCGCGCAGGCTCACCTACGGGGGCAGGCAGTGAGGCCAGGGTCCACGCGAGGTCGCTCTGTCCTGGAGTTCGCCTTTTAGTCCCTTGCCTTACCCCGGCGGCACCGGCTACGACCTAACTCCACCTCTATCCTGTCCGCCAATGGCCAGTGCCTGCCGAAACCTGAGGTTCAGAGGCCTTTTCGATTGGAAACTGGTAGTCCAATAGAGAGCTGTGAGTCCCGGGGCAGGAGCCTGCGTCGGGGTTCAAAGTTACCGAAAGCCGGGGTTCAAACCTAGCCCCGGCCGAACTGCAACAAAAAAATAGCCGGGTGTTGTGGCGGGCGCCTGTAGTCCCAGCAGCTCGGGAGGCTGAGGCAGGAGAATCGCGGAAGCCCAAGAGCTGGAGGTTGCTGTGAGTCCTGTGGCGTCAGGGCACTCTACCGAGGACGGTAAAGTGAGACTCTGTCTCTACAAAAAAAAAAAAAAAAGTTACCTAAAGACGCGACGCTAGGCGGGCTTCAAGTCCAGCCAATCAGCGCGTGGGATCTGCCGTAGAAGGCGGAGCTTGTTGTCAAGTGGGGCTGGAGGACCCGGAAGTTAGGTTTACCCGGAAGCGTGACCTCTGGGCAGCCAAGATCCAAAATCTCCAGTTCTTGGACTTGGATGAGTCACCCTCAGTTTCCTTCCAACATCTCTATCTGAATTCAGCACTTTTTTCTTAATGCAGCCTGGTGCAAAGTGTCTACCTTGAGGCGAAGACTCCCGCCCTGAAAATGTTTGTAGGCACACAGCTTGGACCCCAGCTCCGCCACTTGATAGACTTACCAAAAGAGGCCTCCTCCTTTTGCCGCTCTAAGTCGTCTTGAATACCTCCAAAGCCCTAGTGCTTACCACCCAGGATTATACACTTTGCCAATCTTCCACTCTCTCCCAAGTCTTGGCAATGTATCGTATCATGTTGTGTTCTAAATCTACCAAATTGTGAGATTGTGCCAGGAGCGACTTAATAAATCTTTCCAGTGCATATACCTGGCTCATACCTGGCACTCACTGACTCTTTCAACAAATATTTGTTGTTGAATTTCCGAGACCTAGACATTAGACAGCAACTGAAAACATACACTTGTGGAGGTTATGTTCTACTAAAACAGTGACAGAATAAATCTTACTGGTCTTAATAAAACTTCCAGTATCTATCTTAGAAATAACACTTTGGGATCATAACCATATAAAGGGAGAAAAATGAATCCAAGTAACTTTTAACGGCGTGCTTTCCCTTTACAAAATAATTGTTTTATTGAGACAGTCTCACCTTGTCACCCTCGGTAGAGTGCAGTGGCATCGTAGCTCATAATAACCTCTAACTCTTGAGCTCAAGCGATTCTCCTACCTCAGCCTCCCTAGTAGCTGGGAGCACAGGCGCCCACCACAACGTCTGGCTACTTTTTTTTTGTTTAGCAGGCCCGGGCCAGGCTTAAGTCCACCAGCCCCAGAACATGTGGCCGAGGCTCCACTGAGCTACGGGCGCCCAGCCCCATTACGAAAGAATTTTACAGAAATTATGAATTTTACTTAGGTTTGTTGTTAAAATGAGATACTTATTCTGAAATTAAGTTAGTAAATATATTAATATAGTCAAGAACCAAGTGTGGGAATAGTGTGGGAATATGTGATCTGGAATGGGAAAAATTAATGAACCCGATGATTGAATAATTCTGGGAGCCCATAGCTCAGCGATTAAGGTGCTGGCCACATGCACTGGGGCTGGTGGGTTCCAGTCAAGCACGAGCTTGCTAAACAAACAACAAACAAAAATAGCCAGGTATTGTGGTGGATGCCTGTAGTCCCAGCTACTTGGGAGGCTGAGGCAAGAGAATCGCTTGAGCCCAGAAGTTTTAGGTTGCCATGAGCTGTGATGCCACTGCACTCTACCTAGGGCGACATAATGAGACTGTCTCAAAACAAATAAATAAATATAAATAAAATAGGTAAAACTAAGTACCGTATTTTCTACCTCTGACCTCTGAAGGGGCCCAAGAGCAATAGTATCTCAGTAGAATGAATACATCTCGTGTCTAAATACTTACTTCTAGGCTGGGTGCAGAGGCTCATGCTAGAAATACTAACACGTTCTGGGAAGCTAAGGAGGGTGGATCACCTACCAGTGACCCACAGGAACTGTATTAAAGGGCCCTGGCGTTAGGAATGTTGAGAATCACTGGAGGACTTCAACTCTACTAAAAATCAAAAAACTAGCTGAGCATTGTGGCAGGTTCTGTAGTTCCAGATACTCAGGAGGCTGATGCAAGGGCATTGCTTGAGCCCAAGAATTTGAGGTTGCTGTTGTGTTGACACCACCATGACAGACTGGGACTCTGGCTTCTTATTTTTTCTTTTGTTTGAGACAGGGTCTCACTTTGTTGCCCTCAGTAGAGTGCCGTGGCATCATAATTTCCAGGCTTCACCAGGGGAAATACAAGATGAGTCTAACAATGTGTGCCAAAAGTAAAGAATGACAAGAGAATTTATCAAAAGGGCACAGGACCTAGGTTGAAGGGGGTTCCACTGGTCAAAATCAGGGACAAAAATGAGAGAAGGGAGGCTTCTGATGTGCTGCAAATGTTCCATTCACCTATCTGGCGTACTCAAACTTTTAAAACACGGGGCCAATTCACTGTCCCTCAGACCGTTGGAGGGCTGGACTATAATTAAAAAAAAAAAAAAAAAAAAAAGAACAAATTCCTATGCATACTGCACATATCTTATTTTGAAGTAAAAAACAAAACGGGAACAAATACAATTCACACCGCTTCATGTGGCCCGCGGGCCACAGTTTGAGGACGCCTGACCTAGATGGTGATTACCCAGGTGTATTTACATAAAAAGTCATCAAGCTGCACACTTAAGATCTGTGTTTTACTGTAAGTAAATTATACCTCAACAAAACATTTTAAGAATGACACTAATGGATATAATAGAACAGTCTGAAACCAAACTGACAGTAAAAATTTTAAGCAAAAAACAAAAACAAAAACAAAAAACACCCTTTTTTTGAAAGAGAGTCTTACTCTGTTGCCCAGGCTGGAATGCAATGACAGTGTTGTGAGCATAGCTCACTGTGCTCTTCAATTCTGGGGCTCAATCAATCCTGCTTATAATGGATTATAAGCATAAGCCACCAGTCTAAATTGAGGGATATTTTAAGAACTGGCCTTGAATCTTCAAAAGGCCAATTAAAAAACAACAAAAAAAGGCCAGCCATGATGGCTCAGGCCTGTAATCCCAGCACTTGAGAGGACAAGGTGAGTGGATTGCCTGAGCTCACGGGTTTGAGACCAGCCTGAGCCAGAGTGAGACCTCATCTCTAAAAAAGTAAGTGGGCACAGGCGGCACTTGTGGCTCAGTCAGTAGGGCGCCGGCCCCATAATATCGAGGGTTGTGGGTTCAAACCTGGTCCCGGCCAAACTGCAACAAAAAAAATAGCCGGGCATTGTGGTGGGTGCCTGTAGTCCCAGCTACTCGGGAGGCTGAGACAAGAGAATCGCCTAAGCTCAGGAGTTGGGAGGTTGCTGTGAGCAGTATGATGCCACGGCACTGTACAGAGGGTGACAAAGTTAAGACTATGTCTCTACAAAAAAAAGAAAGAAGGAAAAAAAGAAAGTGGGCATTGTGGCAGGCGCCGGTAGTCCCAGCTACTTGGGAGGCTGAGGCAAGAGAATCGCTTAAGCCCAGGAGTTTGAGGTTGCTGTAAGCTATGATACCATGTCACTCTTGATAAGTGAGACTCTGCCCCCCCCCCCAAAAAAAAAGCCCAATAAAGGGCTGGGCACGGTGCTTAGTAATCCTAGTGCTCCGGAAGGCTGAGGTGGGAGGATCACTTGAGCTCAGGAGTTGGAGACCAGCCTGAGTAAAAGTAAATCCTCATCTCTACTAAAAAAAAACAAGGAAAAAAAGTTAGCCAGGGAGGTTGAGGCAGGATTGCTTGATCCCAGGAGTTTGAGGTTGCTGTGAGCTAGGCTGATAGCCCAGCACTCTAGCCCTGGCAAGAATAAGACACACACTCTCTCTCTCTCTCCCTCTCATACACACACACACAAAAGCCAAGCACACTGGCACATGCTTGTAGCCCCAGCTACTTGGGAGACTGAGACAAAAGGATCACTTGAGGGCAGGAGTTTAAGACCTCAGTGTGCTATAACTGTGCCACTGCACTCAAGTCTGGGCAACATAGCAAGATCCATCTCTAAAATAATTATTAAAATTCTTAAAAAACTTTAACTCTCCTTCTCTCCCCCTTCTCCCTCCCTCCTCTAACCCTAACCCTATAAAATAGGAAAAAAAGAAAAAAATTTTAAATATCATAAAGACAAAAAAGGATAAGGAGCTATTCAAAATTGGAGACTAAAGAGAAATGAGAACTAAATACAGTTAAAGTGTTGCCACCTGGACCCTAAGCAGAAAAGAAAATCTACAAAGAATGTTATTGGGACAAATGGAAAACTTGAATATAGACTATATTATCAGAAAATATCATATTGATGCTAACTTCTCTAAATCACATAATTGTATTATAGTTACATGAGCAAATATACTTGTTTCTGTTTTTAGATCATAAAATCATTTTGGGATGAAGGGCTTGCAGATTATAATTTTCAAAAATTATAAATCTAAATGAAGAATATAAATTGTTTTATCATTTGAATTGCTTTCAAAGTAGAGCTGAAAAATAGCAAGAGACTAGGTCTGGTGGCTCACTCCTAAAATCTCAGCATTTTGGGAGGATGAGGCAGGACTACTGCTTGAGTCTAGAAGTTTGAGACCAGCCTGGGCAACATAGTTATACTCCATCTCCCCATCTCTACAATAAAAAAAAAAAAGATTTGGTGGTATCTGTAGTCCTAGCTACTCAGGTTAAGGCAGGAGGATTAGTGTGAACGCAGAATTTTGAAGTTGCAGTACACCATGATTGCATCCCCGAGCAGCAGAGAGACACTATCTCAAAAAAAAAAAAAAAAAAAACCAAAAAAACCCCCAAAAAACAGCAGAGAGACACTATCGCAAACAAAAAAACAAAAAACAAAAAACCAATCCAAGAATTCACTTCATCTCGTCAGTTTAGGGCAACTGGATAGTCTCTTCTAGTAAACTGAGATGATTAATAAACATTGGCTCATAAAGGTTTCTATAAAAATCTTTTCAAGGCTTGGTGTCTATGGCTCAAGCAGCTAAAGCGCCAACCACATACACCTAAGCTGGTGGGTTCAAATCCAGCCTGGGCCCGCCAAATGATGACGGCTACAACCAAAAAAAAAAAAAAAAAAATAGCCGGGTGTTGTGATGGGTGCCTGTAGTCCCAGCTACTTGGAAGGCAGAGGCAGGGGAATGGCTTGAGCCCAGGAGTTGGAGGTTGCTGTGAGCTGTGATGCCACGGCACTCTACCCAGGGTGACGGCTTGAGGTTCTGTCTCAAAAAAAAAAAAAAAACTTTTCAAAATGTGTTACCTTTCTTTCATGATTCAGGAATTAGTAGAGTAAATCCAATAAAGTCATTATCTAAGCAGTAAAACTCAAACTAGGTGCACTGGAGTCAATTGAAAAACTGGCAGGTGACAGTTGGGCAGCACCTGTGGCTCAAAGGAGTAGGGCGCTGGCCCCATATGCTGGAGGTGGTGGGTTCAAGCCCAGCCCCGGCCAAAATCTGCAAAAAACAACAACAACAACAAAAAACAAAACAAAAAAAAAAAAAACCCCAAAAAACTGGCAGGTGTGGTGGCTCATGCCTATAATCCTAGCAACTGTGGGAAACCGAGGTGGGAGGATTCCTGAAGCTCAGGAGTTCAAGATTAGCCTGAGCAAGACTCTGTCTTGACTAAAAATAGAAAAATTAGGCCTGTGTTTTGGCAGGTGCCTGTAGTTTCAGCTCTTCCGGAGGCTGAGGCAGGAGGATGGTTTGAGTCCATGAGTTTGAGGTTGCTGTGAGGAAGACCATGGCACTCCAGTTACAGTGACAGTGAGACTCTGTCTCAAAAAAAAAAAGGGGGGGGGTACTCAGCACGGGCCTGCCTGCCAAACAATGACAACTACAACCAAAAATATATATATAGCTGGGCATTGTGGCGGGTGCCTGTAGTCCCAGCTACTTGGGAGGCTGAGGCAAGAGAACTGCTTGAGTCCAAGAGTTTGAGGTTGCTGTGAGCTGTGATGCCATAGCACTCTACCGAGGGTGAAAAAGTGAGACTACTCTATCTCAAAAAAAAAAAAAAAAAAGGAGAAAAATTGATGTAATGTGCAGGCAGCACCTCACACCAATTAAAGCAGAATTTCTGTGAAATAAAGCTTAAGCATAAGTTTTTGTTGTTTTTTTAAAGAGACAGGGTCTTGTCCGCTTGACTGGAATTCAATGGCCTGATCACAGCTCACTGCAACTACCAACTCCTCAAGTGAGCTAGCCTTCAAGTAGGCAGAACTTACATGTGTATGCCACTGTACCCAGGTAAATTTTTTTTTTTTTTTTTTTGAGATAAGAGTCTCACTTTTGGCATCATAGCTCACAGCAACATCAAACTCTTCGGTTCCAGCAATCCTTTTTTCTTAGCCTCTTGAGCAACTGGGACTATAGGCGCCCACCACAACGCCTGGCTATTTCTTTTAGAGATGAGGTCTCACTGTAGCTTAGGCTTATTTTGACCTCCCGAGCTCAGGCAATCTACCTGCCTCAGCCTCTCAGTGTGCTTGAATTACAGGTGAGCCACCAGGTCCAGCTTAAAATTTTTAATTTTTTTGTGGAGACAGGGCCTCACTTATGTTTCCCAGGCTGGCACTCAAGCAATTCTCCTGCCTTGGCCTCCCAAACTGCTAGGATTACAGGAATACACCAACCCATAACTTACTTTTTAAGGCTCCCCAGGTTCCATTGGGAAGCCAAGTTTGAGAACTGCCCTATCTATGGCTTCTAAGAGAACCAACAATGGATTCTCTTCACTTTTCCTTCCTAGAGTATTTTGGAAACTTCTCTTCAGTGTGCACATCTCTAATTCCTTTAGGTACACTGCTGTTCTCTGAATTATGATAAGGTAAACAAAAAATTTCATTTCCAGGGCACACGTATTCCAAGGGACACATAGAAAAATGTCCATAGCAGTATGGCTCATAATATCCCCAAATTGGAAATACCCAAAGTCCATATCCATTTTAACATAAAATAAACTGTGATATAATCATGTAACAGAATTCTATATAGTAATGAAAACTATAGCTATACCAAATATTGATGAATCTCAATGTTAAGAAGCTGAACATAAAATACTTGATACTTAATTCCACCACAGACAAAATTAAACTACATTATTAGAAATTAAGAATGATATTTACCTGTGTGAAGGAAGAAATGATTGGGATGGTTACAAAAGAGGCTTAGAATGATGGCAGTGTTCAATTTTTTGACGGAATGGTGGTTATTCATATATTTACTATATTAATTTATTGACATGTGTACTTGTTGTAGGTACCTTCCTGTATATGTTATACGTCATCATTTTAAAAAATGTTTAAAATGTTATGGGTGCCCAAGATAAAAGATATGAAAATTCATTATAATCATATTAATCTCCATATACAGGGTGGTTGTTGCTGTTATTCAACTCTTTCACTCCTCTCTCAGTTCTGGAACCAAACTGTGTCGGTTCAATCTCAGCTCTGCCACTTACTGAGTAAACCTGGGCAAAGCCGAGTCTGTTTCCTCAACCAAAATGAGAACAATGGTCACTGCTATTGAATGATTATAAAGACTAAAGAAGTTAAGAAATATAAAGTGCTTAAAATAGCCTAGGATACAGTAAGTAATCAACAGCAGCTGCTGCTACTATTCTTTTCCTGCCTCAGGGTCTCTGTTGATGTAAAAGGGAGAAGCTAGAGTCTTTCCAAGAAGAGAAACTTCCAGAAGAAGAAAAAAAAAAAAATCATTTCCTTCTCTTGGAGTTCCTAGGTGAGGTGAGATGCAAGCTTCTGCCATCAGTCAGATGTCCAATTTGGCTCTCAACAAGGGACCAAGGGAAGTAGGGGAAGAACAATTAGACAGCAACATTTCACCACTAAAAAAGGCTTTTATTACAAAACAAACTCTAATAAAATTAGGCCTGGTCTTCAACCCCTCCTGTGGGTGGAGGCCCCTAGGATGGGGTGGGTGGAGTGGGGGAAATAGAGGGTAGCGGGCACTGAAAGAACAGAGCAGGCTGACCTCCCCTCATCAGTTTCAGCTGCTACTCTCATTTTATAAAGGGCTAGAAGAGCTCCTCCACAGCCCCTTGAGAGTCCCCATCCTTCCAACCAAGAAGGACCACTGCTGTCACCGGACCTTAGCAATGCCGTAATTGCAGGATCCAGGAGGTCTCGGTTGGCTCTCAGCAGAAGCCACTCAGGGTCACTCAGCCTGAGCGATGGCGTAGGAGAGCAGCCACAGCAGCAAGGGGCCCAGAATGAGGACAGCAAGCCAGACAGCAAAGCTGGCCAGGATGAGCCTCCGGGCCCTGGCCCCCCAGTGTAATGCCTCCTCGGACCGGCCTGCCTTATGCCGCTCTTCCGCCTGTGGGGGCAGGTTCTTGGTTAGGTTCTCCCCCTGCTTCTGACCCAAAGTGCCCATTATCCCACTTGCCTCCCTACCCCTGTCATAGCCCAAAACTTTACACTCAAACCCTCTACTTCCCATTCCAGTTTATGTCTCCCATCCCTCACCTGCAAAGTAAGGTATCCAGTATGTCTTGCCAACTTTTTAGGATGAAAAGTGCTCTTTTGAGCTATGGGTAGCTCAAAAGATCACATACGGGAAAATACTTTCTAATTCTTTTATTCTCCTTTTTTTCCTATTCATCCCAGATTGAAACAGGGAGCCTGGAGTATTTCACTCACATCAATCAAACACCACCTCATTCATAGACCAATTGACCTCATCTTTTTCATCACTAAGGAGCCTTTTTATGATTTTACCCTAATGAAACCCAGAAAAATACATACAGAGTTAAGAAAATTCTAACATGATATTTAAGTTAGCCTGTGAACAAACTGCTCTCCTAACTGTTCAGGTGCATTCAGCCTTGCCTCTCCAATTCACCCTCCATGTTGGCCTTGAGCGGATCTTTCTACAACACAACTCTGACCATGTCACTCCTGCAAAAGCCCCTCAATGTTTCCCCAGGACTTATCGGAGACCCGTGGAAATTTGAGTCCTCTGGCTTCACCTCTATTTTTCACTGGTCCAACCATGAGGAATAGCACAGGCCTTGTACATATTGCTCTCTTTACCTTGGAATACCCTTTCATCCTATTCACTTGTCCTTTAAGGTTATTTTACTGCCACCTCCCCTAGGATGCTTTTACAGTACTCTACCATATATACATAATCACACAGATATATCCTCTCTGGCTCCTAGAGGATCCTGTGCTGGTTCTACCCTAGCACTGATGAACCACATTCTAGTAATTACCCATTTTCACTGCCATCTCTTTCATTAGACTATGGGTCCTTTGATAATAGGAACCATACCTTGTTCTTATTTCTGGCACTAGGCCCAGAGTCAAGCAGTAATGGTAATTACTATTTGATCAATGCAGATAAATCAGACACATGAAACCATTGCCTTATACCCACCCACACCCTCCCCACTCCCATAGGAATGGCAGTCCTCACCTTGATGGCAAATACAAGAGCCATGACTCCCAGGCAAGAGCAGCCACAAATAATGCTAGTAGCTGCCAAGTAGCGGAGGCGGAGCCAGCAGCAGCGGATGGGGAATGGGGAATGAGCAGCTTCCAAGTTCTCCACCAAGGTCTCCACTGCCATCTCCTCGTCCTCCATGACCTGTGGGTGACACAGGGTACTCATAAGCTCAACAACTGAGCCCTTGGCCTGGCTTGCTCAAACTCCACCCCCTCTGTCCTCCTTGCCTAGCCCAACTCTTAGGAATGCTGCCTTACTGGGGAATACCTCTAGTGACTCATAGACCAGGAGAGGAACTGTGTGACTGGATGTCTTTTCCCTGGACTTAGGGTTCTGAGTCTTGGAAGGAAAGCCAGTATGAACATAACATTATCCATATTATTTACTGTTTTGACAAATGGGAAGGAGGAAAAGGACAAGTGCACACCAAGGAGACATAAAAGCTGTTATGAATCTGAGACTAAGTGATTTTAACTTGCATTTCAAAGGGTTCTAAAATTCCCTTAAATTCCCCAAGATGCTGTCCCATGTGTATTCAGGGGTCAAAGAACAGAGCCCTTGGCCCATTTCAAGCAGGGTAGCCATCATTTCACATAAAAACGCAGTTCTGGGGATGGAGGAAAGGAAGGAAAAAGTACGTTTTTTTATAGTTGAAACTGAACATCAGACAGATTTTACTTCCCCAGATTGGGGCTTCCTTTGCTATGCTACCTCCCTGTTGCCTTTCTCCCTTTTAACCCAGGCCACACAACAGAATTAAAGTAACATATTGAGTCCAAATGACCTCATTACCCACACAAAACCTGAACATCTCCCCATTTCTCAGGTCCTCTAACCTCTAGCATCAAACCACCTTTACACCCTCATTTCCAACCATTCCCCAACAACTTAGATAAAAATCAAACCACCTGTGGTTCCCTGAAAACACATTAACAAAGGATAGAAAGTGTGAAAGGGGAAAGACAAGCAAAGAATGATGTATGCCTAAAAGCTGCAGGTATGTAGATATGAGGCAATAACTTAGGTGAGGAAACAGACATAAAGTTAGCAAGGGGAAAACATGAGGAGAGGGTTCAGGAGTTGGTCAGAAATTGTAAAAATGAATAGGGCCTCTTACCTGGCTATAGACCTTGAGAAACTGTGAGTTTCGGCTCCTGCCTCAGGTTTGATTTAGCTTGGGTGGTGATGTAGCTGACTCAGGGCGCCAAGCCAAGCCCAGGGGTGGGGTTGGGTGGCCAGCCACCTGAAGAACCCCAGGAGCTAAGAAGGGAGGTGTGGCTGACTCAAACCAGTTTGGCTAGATGGAGAGCAGGGGAGGGCCAAGGGATGGAGCAACTGGAGGTAGGATGCCTGCCTTCTGGAAAGAGTGAAAGGAAGCACCTGAGCAAGAGGGATAAAAGGGAAAAATCTGAGCCATCAGAGAGCTCTAAGGGAAAGTCCAGGAACCATGGAAATAAAAGAGAGGGAGAGGAAAAGTATGTCTGAGTGACTTAAAACTGAAACTAGGGAAAGGCACCCTACTAGGAAATCAGATTTGCCAGACCTCCCTCTTCTTGGGTAGAGATTTTTGCCTTAAAGGTATACAATCCCAGGTTAGAGATCAGGTACTAGGGTCTTTGCAAGATCAATAGAGAGGAGGAAAATGATGCCCAAGGTCCCACCCAACCCTCCACCAGACCAGAAAATCAGAAGCCTCCTTACGCGGATGCTCGTACAGAAACTAAGTTTATTATTTTTTCTTCTTTTAAAAAAAAAAAAAAAAAAAAAGAAAAACCTCATTAAAGAGAAGCCCCTCCCCCTTCCCCTAAAGGTGGGGGGCTGTGAAAGATAGCTGGGGAATCAAGTACAAGGGGGTGGGGACAGAGACTATCTTGCCACCCTTAACACTGCCCAGCCACATGGGGTGGAGAGGAAGGGGGATTGTGTTAAGCCCCATTTCCATGACAACCAGTTGCCTACCCCCTACTTTGGTGGAAAGAAGGGAGAAGACCCCTATGTCTCCCTGGAGGCTTTCCCCCTCAAAAGACTTCAAGTAGTGGTTAACAGAGTCAGGCCTGGTCATGGAGGGAGAGCGGCCATGGTGGAAAGCCTAGGCAGAGGGGCAACCACTCACGTCTTGGCCTTGCGGCCTCTGTGACTAATGGTAGGGCCAGGCAGGTGGGGAAGGGCGCTGCTGCGCAGGATGCGCTGGTCCCCTTGGTTGGTGGTCCCAAGCCTGCGGGGGCCAGGCCGTCGCCGTGGGGTCCCGTCCCCTTCTTCCTCCTCCCCTGAGGCTTCAGCCTCAGACTCTTCTACTGAACCCTCAGGTCCCAGGGGACTTGGAGGCTGTAGGCGGCCCCGCTTTGCCAGCCCAGGACCCCCACCAACTGGGGTCCCTGCCCGTTTGCGAGGCACCTTCTCAGTCTCTAGTGGGGGGACTAGAGACCCTGGACGCAGCCGGGTCGAGCGCAGTTTTGGGGCTGAGACCACAGGAGATGTCAATTCCAACCCGCCTGGCCCGCTATCTGCTAAATCCAGGTCATCCTGAATTACAGCCACCACCATGGACCCTTCACTCTTTCGTCCTCTGGTTCCCTCAGCTTCAAGTCGAAGGCGGGCCAGGCGGGTGAGGGGGCGGCTTCCATCCTCATCAGAGGAACTACCCTCACTTTCCCCCTGGCCCTGGGGTTGCCGCCGCCTCCCCAATCCACAGCTCTCGAGGACAGAAGTGCTGTCACGGTCCAAGACAGGAAGGTGGCTGGGCCGAGGTGATGGTGGATTCTTAGGAGGTCGGCCTCTCTTCCGCTTGGGTGGGGACGTTGAAATAGTGACAGTGGTGACAGTGTTCGTAATAGTAGCAGTGGGACAGGCTAGCAGTGGTGGCAAGGGTGGTGGTAACGGGAGTTGCTGTGTCCGACTCTCCAAGCTGCCATCCCCTGGAGAGGAAATGGTCCCGGGGATGGACAAATCTCGTGCCTTAGGGGGTCGCCCTCGCCTTCTTTTCTCCACAGGTGACAGGATGATGGACTCAGGTCTGTGAACTGGTGGGGATCCAAGAGGCTGGGACCCAGACATTAGCTGGGGTCCCAGGACAGGCTCTGCAATAATTAGGGTTTCAGCCCCAGAGACTGGGTCAGCCCCATTGGTTTTTCCCTTAGAGATGGATGAGGGTGTCTCATCCACACCTATCCCAGTATCTGCTGGAGACCTAGTCTTCTTGGGGGGCCTCCCCCTCCGACGTTTCACAGCAGGTGGGGTGATGGCAAGCAGTGCCCCTTCTCCATTCTCTGAGCTGCTCCCACCAGTCCCTCCCAGCTCAATGCAATGACGAGCTATGAAAGGCTGCTGGTTTGGAGTAGGCAGTGAGGATGGGGGCACAGCTTCACAGAGTCCACTGGTGGGAGGTGAAGATTCTGGCCCTGACACGCTGTGGGTAGATGGGCTTCCTGGGCTGGCACTAGTCTCAGAGACCCCAGGCACCAGGGTACTGGCAGTTCCCCGTTGTTGTCGCCGTCGCCTCACTAGTTCCTTTTCCTCTACCACAGTTACTAGCCGTCCAGGCAGCTTGCGAAGCACTTTGGGGCCTGGAGGTTGCCCTGGTCGACCAGCACCCTGGCCCCTAATTTCTACATCAGCACTGGTGCGACGCCGAGGGGGTCTGGCAGGTGAAGGACCCTCAGGTGAAGAGGTGGTGGAAGATGAGGTTGAGGGGGCTATGACCTCGGCTGTAACAAGTTCCTGTGGCTTCTCTGGGCTAGAGATTGGGGTCTGGGCTTCCACTAGCTCTTCTGAGTTCCTGTCAGCTTCCAATGGCTCCTGAAATGGCTCATCAGATGCTGCTGAGGATTGGAGCTCCAGCCCGTTGCTCTCACTCAGACATGTGGGCAGCTCCTCACTTTCAGATGACACTGTGATAGTCCCCTCAGTAGAATCTGTAGGTATCTCCTGCTCTTGACCATTGGGGACGTTGCCATCCTCTAGGGTTGGGGTAGGTGCAGAAGGGGCAAATGAAATATTCTTCTCTAATACAGGTAGGATCTCAACAGTAACGGGCAACAGATCCTTAGGTGGCACAAGAGTAAGTGAGGTGGTCTCAGAACTGGCCATGCCACACAGCTCCACAGACTCTGTAGATGCCAATGCCTGTGCACACAGTTCTGCCTCAGGCTCTAAGCCCAAGGGCAAGTTGGTGACTGAAGGAGAGACAAGCATAGAAGGTGGACCAAGCAAGAGAGGAGAGGAAGGAATTAACAGAGAGGTTTGGGCTGGTGGTGGGGTATGAGCTGGTGGAGGGGTACAGGCAGGAGGCGGGGTACAGGCAGGAGAGGAACAAGAGGGAGGAATCTGCAAAGAAGGTGGAGAGGGAGAAGGCAAGATATGGACAGGAAGAATGGCTATTGGATTTGGAGCTGAAATGGGTATTGGGACAGAGACTGGGATAGGGACAGGAACTGCAGCAGGAGCTGAAGCTGGAGTGGGTCGAGGCCTAGGTGCTGGCCTAAGAACTCGCTCCCTGGCTGGGCTGCAGCGGGGGGGCGTGGTGGTGTTGCGGGCATGATGGGTAGATGTGACAGGAGTGTGGTTTGCCCCTTGAGTTTCAGCCCGGGCTCCACGAAGACGCTCACTGACACGAGTTCCTGGCCTCTCAGGGGCCTTGGCCTTCTTACTACGCCGGTGGCTACCTCCACCAGTCCCACAAGAAATCTCATCCCCAGCCCCTGGCCCCTCCTCCTCCTCTTGGGGTAGGCGAAACACCTCCTCCTTAGCTTGGTCAAGGTCTTTGCGGGCAGCTTCCACTTGCTCCTACGAACAAAAGAACACAAAGGTGGTCAGGAGGAGGAGAACAGGGCAGGGAATGAGTAGAAGTTTGCAACTTTCCACTGCCAGCTCTACCTGCCAAAACTACTCACTTCTGCCTGCTTGAGCTCCTCTCGGCTCACCTCTTCCAATGAGGCTTCCAGAAATTTCATGGCATAGCGCTCAATGGGGGTCAACTGCAGAGAAAAGTGGTGGTAATGAACATAGGTTCCTAGAGCCCAGGGCTCCATCACTCTTGTTTATTACCAGGTAAGACAGAGGAGGGCCAGGAGCCCAGGGAAAGGGTTAAGGAAGGTAAGGTCCAGAACTAGCAGGTACAACACTGACCTGTTCTACAAGAGCAGCAATTTCCTGCTCAGCCCGGGACATCTCCTCATCATCAGCCCCAGGTCGACCAGCTTCCTCTCCCTCTCCAGCAGGAAACCCATCATTCTCATTAAATTCTGCAAGCTCAGCCACTTGTTCAGCCTTGGCCTGGGTGGCTGCACGGATATCCTCTTCATCCTCTGCACGACACAATGCCTACAAGGGTATAAATGAGGGAAAAAAATAACACAAGACTTAAAGAACTTTATATTCTTTTTTTGGGTGGAGGGGAAGCTCTTGCTCTGTTGCCTATAGTAGAGTACAGTGGTACCATCACTGCTGGGCTCAAGTGATCCTCCTGCCCTAATCTCCCAAAGTGCTAGCATTGCAGGCGGGAGCCATATGCCTGGCCTTACATTCTTTAATTTGATTCTGGCATAAATTCAAGACCAACTTTACACCAAAACAGTTCACAACAGAACTCAACAACCTTCTAAGCCTCCAGAGTTACCAAAGCAACTCAGTGGTCCACAAAGGATTTCAGCAGGACTCCCACTAGGCACAAAATAACTACTTTAGAGATCCCTAGCTCTACTTCCTTTCCTTTAGAGTCAGCCTTGGATTTTTCTTAACGGGGTAGAAAAAGCAGTCACAAAGATTTGAATATCTAAAAACCTGTAATTCGTTTTTTGCTCTCACATGCCTCAGGACAACATACTAATCACATCTGATCTTTCCTTGAGAAATGAATAACTAGAGAGCTCACACCAAACTCAATGAGGAAAATAGACTACAGCACATTCAACAATGAGAAGGCAGCATTTAATATGGAAAAACATGAGCTACATGTATAGCTCCAGTCTATATTTGAAGAGCTTGGAAAGAATATAAAAGCTCAGATCCAAACCCCCAAAATTATCAGTTAGCAGATTTTTGAGAAGCCTAGGAATTATCGTTTTAAAGTCATACCAAGTGATTCTACTCCACCCCAATGTTTGTAATAGTGTTTTACATCACATACAAAGCACTTCTTATATTGATTTTACCATTATTATTATTATTATTATTATTATTGAGACTTTTATTTTGTCGCCCTCGGTAGAGTGCTGTGGCGTCACAGCTCACAGCAACCTCTAACTCCTGGGGTGAGGCATTCTCTTGCTTCAGCCTCCCTAGTAGCTGGGACTACAGGCACCCGCCTCAATGCCCGGCTATTTTTTTTGTTGCAGTTTAGCTGGGTCCGAACCCTCACCACCCTCGGTATATGGGGCCTGCGCCCTACCCACTGAGCCACAGGCGCTGCCCTTACCATTTAATTCTAAGTTATAGGCTAGGCACAATGGCTTACACCTGCAAGAAGGTGAACTCTGGGAGGGTGAGGTGGGATGATCTCCTGAGCTCAGGAATTCAAGACCAACCTGAGCAAGAGTGTGAGACTCTGTATCTACTAAGAATAGAAATATTAGCTGGGTGTCATAGCAGCTGCCTATAACCTGTGCTCCTTAATATTTGCGTTAGCCAGGCAAGGGTGAACTAGCCCCAGCTACTGGGGAAGCTAAGGCAGGAGGATCACTTGAACCCAGGAGTTTGAGGTTGTTGCTATGAGCTAGACTGAGGCCATTATAGTCTATCCTTGGCAACAGAGAAATACTCTATAAAAAAAAAAAAAAAAAAAAAAAAAAAAAGTTTTGACTTCCTTCTCATTAGTATTTCAGGAAAGTACAAAGTATTAGAATAGAAAGTCAGGATCAGAAGAACATTAAGTTTGTAACTTGGCTTAACCCTCTTTTCTATGGAACAGGGTATTTTGCTCTGTGTAGTGGCATGATCAGAGCTCACTGCAGCCTCAAACCTCTGGGCTCAAGTGATTTCCCTACCTGAGCCTCCTAAGTAGCTGAAACTAAGGTGTGTTGTCACCATGCTATCTATAGTGAGGGTCTCACTATGTTGCCCAGGCTGTTCTTGAACTCCTGGCATTAAGCAATCCTCCTACCTTGGTCTCCTAAAGTGCTAGGGTTATAGGCAAGTGAAGCCCTTGCCCAGCTAACAAACACAATTATTAAGAAGCACTGATAAAATTCAATCCCAAAACAGAGAACTCTAAATTTTTTTTCTACTAAATCATGTGAACCAATAAGCAATGTACTTACAACTATCAAAGGCTAACTGTAATCTGGGAAGAAGTAGAAACAGTTCTTTCCTCTTGGATAAACTCAATAGACTAATGAAAGACAAAATATACTATAAGCATTAGCTCTACTTAGGGACTGCCCACTCTTTTCACCTGTTCCAGAATATGGGTCTGCTTGCTAGCCACAGTCTCCTCTTCTTCTTCAGGAGCAGAGGGAACAGATGAGCCAGATGGCTCCTCCAGAGGCATATCAAACAGCTCTCGGATGGTCTGCTATTGGACAGAACAGAGAGAAAAATATCAGAATCAATAGAATGCTAGTCCTAGGTCTATAGAATTGAGGCTGATAGCTCTTAGAAGTATTAGAGGTGTCAATGGTTAAAGAAGCAGGTTTATAAAGGCCAGGGTAGCCCTCTTAAATAAGCAGAAAGAACTCCAACAGGCACAGGAGTTCTCTTCTGCACAGGCTGGAAGATCTTACTTGTAGTACCTGTTTAAAATAGGCTGTGGTGAAATTGCCTCCCTCAATGGCCATGTCTCCCAACATTCTCTTCTGATTTGCCTTTTTTAGGATGTTTTCCTCCACTGTTCGTTCACTGATAAGCCTAGGGAGTGACGGAGGCCATGTATAAACAGACAAATATATCAAGGAATCCCTATCAGTGATGGTAAGTAAGGTGAGGGAAGACTAGGCAATACCTATAGATGTGGACATCTCGGGTCTGGCCAATTCGATGACAACGATCCTGGGCCTGAGCATCCATGGTAGGATTCCAGTCGCTATCATAAAAAACAACAGTGTCTGCTCCTGTGAGGTTCACACCCACACCCCCACTCCGAGTTGAAAGGATGAAGCAGAATATCCGTTTGTCTGCATTGAACCGTTCCATCAAGGCCTGGAAAGAAAGGGAAAAACAGATATTATTAGGAAATTTATCTCCAAAAACAGTTCAAAGGGTTAATGATGCCCACAGCCTAGGAAAAAGAGATAGAAACTGAGGTAAGCCTCTTAAGACTGCAGAGACTGGATTACCTGTCTCTGTTCAACTCTAGTAGAACCATCCAGACGCAAGTAGAGATGGCCATGGTAAGTGAGAAACTGCTCCAATACATCTAGCATTCGGGTCATCTGGGTAAAGATGAGCACTCGGTGGCCCTCCGCCTTGAGCTGCCTCAACAGCACTGCCAACGTTTGCAACTTTCCTGAAGAGATATGATGGGGTATAGGGAGCTAGCTATAAGCTGGAATGAGTAGAACACTTAGCACTAAAAAGTTACAGCTGAAAGGCAACCAAAGATTTATATCAAGGTTTCAGTTACCCTTGGGGATCAAAATATTTAATGCCATACATTTTTTTTCCTGTATGGGTTCCACTCTTATCTGCTCCTGCCTGGATCCATCTTCTCTGAGATAAAATAGGGCTAAGGGAATACGGACCATCAAAGGGAAAAAAGAATCCTTAATAGTGTATAAGCAAGAGTTTTTTGTCATTGTTTTCTGAGACAGGATCTTACTCTGTCACCCAGACGTAAATGCAGTGGCATGATTTGCCTTTTTAAAGATGTTCTCCATGGTTCGTTCAATGGTAAGGTGATGGAGGCCATGTATAAACAGCCAAATGTATAAAGGAATCCCTATCAGTAATCTCTGTAGCTCACTGTAACTTCCAACTCCTGAGGTCAAGTAATCCACCTGCCTCAGGCACCCTAATAGCTGGGACTACAGGTGCCTATCACCAAGCCCCACTAATGAGTAAAAGATCTCTGAATACTCCAACAGTCACTTGCTGAAATACAGAATAGAATCAAGAAATCCATGGTTGCAGCTCACAGATAGGAATTTGAAGTCAAAGATGGGAACCACTGGCTCAGCACCCACAACACAGTGGTTACAGCACCAGCTATATACACTGAGGCAGGTGTGTTTGAACCCAGCCCAGGCTAGCTAAACAACAACGACAACTACAACAAAAAAATAGCCATTGTAGTGGGCACCTGTAGTCCCAGCTACTTGGGAGGCTGAGGCAAGAGATTCGCTCGAGCCCAGGAATTTGAGGTTGCTATGAACTGTGATGCCGCGGCACTCTACCAAGGGCGACACACTGAGACTGTCTCAAAAACAAAACAAAAAACCAAAGATCGAAACTATAGAGTCAGATAGAATCTTTTGAGGTTATCTAGTTCAATCTCCCTTGATCAAACACAGAAATGACATCTACAATGTTTCTGATAAGTCAGTTTGAACACTTAATGGCAATTTTAATTTATCTAATCTGCTTTCAAACATATGAATAAAACTTCTTATATTCTGGCTCAGTGCCCATAGCACAGTGGTTATGGCACTGGCCACATGCACAGTGGCTGGCGGGTTTGAACCCAGCCCCAGCCAGCTAAACAACGACAAGTACAACAAAAAAATAGCTGGGCACTGTGGCAGGCACCTGTGGTCCCAGCTACATGGGAGGATGAGGCAGAAGAATCACTTGAGACCAAGAGTTCGAGGTTGCTGTGAGCTGTAATGCCACAGCCCTCTACCAAGGGCAACATACTAAGACTCTGTCTCTTAAAAAAAAAAAAAAAACTCTGATATTCTAGGAAATCAAGAAATATTTAAACATGTTACTATAGAAATGTCTGTACAGCACTGTGGCAGAAACTGTTAACTCTTGTCCAATAGCCATTTTGGGGTAATAGAACCTGATTAATATTGTGGACATATGGCAGAAATCTCTTGCTCCGAGGAGAGACAGGCCACAATCCAAAGCTGGGAAATCAATCAACATTGGTCTAAATAAGCCAGAGTTCCTCTTTGCTGTTCCTTTTTCAGTGATTTGGAGATGGGCCAAGTCTGAGCCAAAGAGATGTAAAGCAAAGTCATCTGGAAAAGCTTTCTTTTCCACAAAAAAGGAAAAGTACTTCTTAAGAGTATTTGGTCTCAATTTTTAGTCCCCTGCTTAGAAGATTGGTGTGCTCCCTGGAATTATGGCTGCCACCTAAGCATGAGAACAAAAAGATAAAAGCTGGCCTAGCGCAGGTGGCTCACACCTGTAATAGTCTAATAGTCTAAGTAACATAGCAAGACCCCAACTCTAAAAAAAGAAAAGAAAAAAAAAAAAATTAGCCAGGCACAGGTGGCACACGCCTACAGTCCCTGCTACTCAGGACCCTGAGGCAGGAGGATCACTTGAGCCCAGGAGTGTGAGACTGTGGCGAGCTATAATGACATCACTGCACTCCAGCCTAGTAGCACAGAGAGACCATGTCTCAAAAAGAAAAGTAAAAAAAAGATAAAAGCAAAAGGAAGTATGGCAGCTGGGTATGGTGGTTCACACCTATCATCCCAGCACTTTGGGAGGCTGAGGCAGGAGGATTGCTTGAGGTCAGGAGTTCAAGAACAGTCTGTGGAACACAGAGACCCCTATCTCTATAAAAACAATTAAACAATAAAGATGGTATGGCAAGGTACAAAGATAAGAAGGTCCTGGCTCCCTAAAAATACCATTAAGCTAGTGAACAAGACACACCACTATTCTCAGAATTTCTCATTAAATGAACACAAATGTTCTTGTTGAACCCACTGTTGGCTGGTTTGCTGTTACTTGCAGCCAAATGCAAATTAACAATGCAAGTAACCAATAAAAAGGACCTCACCTTTTCTCAGACTAAAATTTATTATTTACTGTGCAGTCTCACACCACCATACATCTCTTCCCACAAATCTAAAAACTGTGCTGCCTCACTTGCTATTGTACCTCAAATAATTAGAAAATATGAAAAGCACTCATAATTGGGCAGTGCCTGTGGCTCAGTGGGTAGGGTGCCAGCCCCATATGCTAAAGGTGGTGAGTTTGAACCCAACCCCAGCCAAAATGCAACAAGAAAAAGCCGGGTGTTGTGGTAGGAGCCTCTAGTCCCAGCTACTCGGGAGGCTGAAGTCAGAGAATTGCCTAAGCCCAGGAGTTGGGAGGTTGCTGTGAGCTGTGATACCACTGCACTCTATCAAGGACAATAAACTGAGACTCTGTCTCTTAAAAAATAATGCTCATAAAATGACCACTAAATAACAGCATATATGTTCAATGTCCATGAAAGCTTAATTCATAAATGCCAAGAATCCATCAAAGGTGTACATTTCTCCATCTTTTTAGCATACCCTAAAAAACTGTAATTCTTTACAGAAATCCCTCAAGACCTTATGTGCAGCATCCTTCTGATATACCAGTCTTGCTACAAGGAAAGGTAAAGATGTCAAGAGTTCCACACTGGCCAATGAACTCACCACAATCATACTGGATGAGTCTCAAGTCAGGGAACTGGGTTCGCATGTTACACACAATACGGTGCAAAGGACGAGCCCGGGGCCACAGCTCACAGGCCAACTGCTCCTGGAAGGCTGCCTGACGTGGAGCCAGCCAAGGAGGTGGGTGGCAGGCATGCAGGGAAGGGGGAGGTGCCTCCACAGGAGGCATGACAAAGATGAACCTGTGAAAGGAAGAAGGCAGGTAGTATAAAGATGGGACTCTGAAATGGCCCAGCAGTTAACACCTTCACCAGCCCTAAGCACTACATCCACTCTGAGGCCCCAAGACCCACTCCCCATTAGCACTTAGCCCCGCCAACCTCTCAATGATTTCTGATAGCTGGTCTAGTCGTTGCTGGGGAAACAGTATAGCCCGGTGGGCAGCCTCAGTGTAAGTCCAAAAGGTGGGGTGGCTGGGACCAGGAGAACGAGGACCGATGGGGCTGGCAACAGGTTGGGGCAGGGTACAGAAATTCAGGACTTCAGTCCCATACACAGGTGCCAGGGCCCCATGAGCCTCACTAAGTTGGAAAATCCGTTCTAGGCGTTCAGACCGCTGCCGCTTCCGCTTTTCCTCCAAAGAATCCTAGGAATTAGAGGGGGGAAAAAAGCAAGTAGTGTCAACAGGCCCTATCAAAGCCTTACAGAAAACGCAACTTCTTCCAAGACAGAAATAAATAATCTATAGAAACCATGAGATTCAAAAACACACTAGGCTTTTTGTAGTTTTCCAAGTTGTCAATGAAATGTTAAAGGAAATAGCTTCAGTGGAAGAGAAAACTAATCTTCCCTTGCATGTTACCAAAGCAGAATGTCTTTAATATACAAAATTAAGACCTGCATATCCTGGCTAGGTGAGGTGGCTCACACCTGTAATCTTAGCACTCTAGGAGGATTGCTTGAGCTTAGGAGGAGCTGCTATCTCTAATAAAAATTGAAAAAACTGACCAGGCACTGTGGTGACTGCCTATAGTTCCAGCTACCTAGGAGGCTGAGGCAGAAGGAATGCCTGAACCTAGGAGTTTGAGGTTGCTATGAGCTAGACTGACAGCATGGCACTCCAGTGTGGGCAACAGAGTAAGACTGTCTCAAAACAAACAAACAAACAAAAAAAACGAAAAGAGGCTTGGCGCTCATGGCTCAATGATTAGGGCACCGGCCACATGCACTGGGGCTGGTAGGTTCAAACCTAGCCAGGGCCTACTAAAACGACGACAACAAAAAAACAGCCGGGCATTGTGGCGGGTGCCTGTAGTCCCAGCTACTGGGAGGCTGAAGCAAGAGAATTGCATAAGCCCAAGAGTTTGAGGTTGCTGTGAACTGTGACACCATGGCACTCTACCGAGGGTGACATAGACTCTGCCTCAAAAAAAAAAAAAAAAAGAAAAGAAAAAAAGAAAAGAAAAGAGAAGAAAAAAAATCTGCATATCCAGCAAGGTCATAGAATGAATGATTTGGGGACTTTTGCTATACAACACTCAAAACAGACTAACATCTTCTTGTGGTAGGACCAAAACAATTACTAGAAGCCTTCTTTATTTTGAGACAGTCTTACTCTGTCCGCCTTGATAGCAGGCCGTGGCGTCACAGCTCACAGCAAACTCAAACTCTGGGGCTTAAGTAATTTACTTGCCTCAGCCTCCCAAGTTGCTGGGACTACAGGTACCTGCCATAATGCCTGACTATTTTTAGAGACAAGGTCTCATTCTGGCTTAGGTTGGTCTCGAACTTGTGAGTTCAGGCAATCCACTTGCCTTAGCCTCCCAGAATGCTAGATCATAGGCGTGAGCCACGGCACCCAGCCCCTCAGCTCATTTTTCTATAGAAGCCTTCTACAAATTGCTGACCAGGATACAGAGGGGCTACACAAATTCCCAACAGGCTTTTGCCAATGGCTAGAATGGAATACGTGGGACTGGACAGCTAACCAGTCATCCAGGTTATCATCACCCGAGAGAGAAAAAGGGTGAATCTGGCAGTTAAGAAATGACTCTTACCCAATCCATTCTTCTCTCGGTGCTTGCAGTTTCACAGTCTTATATAAAACAATCTAACTTTCCTTTGTAGCATTCATCACACTTGTAATTTTACATTTGTATGATTATTTAATACATCTACTCACATTACAAGCCCCGTATAATATGGGTAATATCTAACCTTGCTCAATATCATCAACTAATATCCAGCTCAGTATCTAGCACAAAGTAGGCTGTCAATAAATATATCTGTTAATAGAATGAACAAATGAGGAAGATCACACCCCAAGAGATGGTCCTGAAAAGAGCAGTGCCCTAAATCACTCTTCCTGACTGCTAACTTTAGACTTTACCTTTTGGCTTATGTACTCTAAATAAAGGAGAAAAAAAAATCATTCTAGGAGAAGAAAAACCAATAGAAGCCAGCTCCCAAAACTGTAGCAAAAGAGAAAGTATTTGTAACAAACTCTTACAAGTCAATAAGGAAAAGACAACCCATTTCTTAGAAGAGCAAAGGAGACCAGGCATGAAGGTTCATACTTATAATCCCAGCACTCTGGGGGGCCAAGGCAGGAGGATTGCTGAAGGCCAGGAATTAAGAGACCAGCTTTAATAAGAATGGAACCCTGTCCCTACAAAAAAAAAAAAAAAAAAAAAGAAAAGAAAAAAGAAAAATCAGCCAGGCATGGCAGTGCGTGCTATTTGGAAGGCTGAGGCAAGAAGATCACTTGAGCCCCAACGTTTGAGGCTGTAGTGAGCTATGATGCCATTGCACTATATAGCCTGGGTGAGAATGAAACTGTCTCAACTAAATAAATAAATAAAAGGATTGGAACAGACATTTCTTCAAAGATATACAAATAGCCAACAACCATACAAAAAAATGTTCAATAGCCAACATGAAAATGAAAATCAAAACCATGATAAAATACCACTTCACACCCACCAGGATGCATACAATCAAAAGACAAGGAAGGGGTGGCAAAAACATGGAAAAACTGGAACCTTCAGAGACTGCTGGTGGGACTATCACATAGGGCAGCTACTCTGGAAAAGTTTGGCAGTTCCTCAGTTAAACATAGTTGCCATAAGACTCAGGAATTCTTCTCCTGGGGACACATCTCAAGAGAAACTGAAAATATGTGTGCATGAAATGTTCATAGCAGCATTATTCTTAAGAGACAAAAAGTGGAAATACCCCAAAATGCCTCCATCAACTGATGAATCAATAGATAAAATATGGCATATCCACACAATAAATTATTATTCAGGAAATGAAATACTGATATAAGCTGTAACACAATAAACCTCAAAAAACATTAAGAAGCTAGTCATAAAAGACTATATATTATATGACTTTATAGGCAAATCCAGTGAGACAAAAAAATAGATCAGCAGTCATTTAGAACTAGAGGGATGGAAGAATTAGGGGATAATGCCTAAGGGGTTCAGGGTTTCTTTCTGGGCCCATGAAAAAGCTCTAAAGTTAAGTGTGGTGATGGTTGCACAACTCTATGAATATACTTATAAAGTCACTGAATTGTACACTTTAAATGGGTAAACTGTACAGTGTGTGATGTATATAAGTCAAGCTGTTTAAGGATAAATGGTGGCAAAAAGGCATTACCTAACATGAAATACTAAATACTAAAAGCTATTACTTATAGAGCAATCAAAATACAGCACAGACTATGGGCTGCTATCTGCTGTTCTTGGGTTAAGATGGGCTCTCGTCCCTCTACTACACGTATCTACTTCCAGAAAGCCAGAACCAACCTGGCTGCATCAAGAACAGATCAAAGGTGAAGTCTGTGGCACTGGTAGAGTATGGGACTAGGGTTGAAACAAACAAACAATAAGCAGCAGCTCTGATACACGAAAAATAAAAGGGCCTTGGAGGGACCTTTGTTCTCATTAGTTCCTGGGCTCCTTAGTCTAAGCGGAGCTGTAAGTTTAAATTAGACACATTATATAGGAGAAAGTAGAGGAGAAAAATGGCTACCAGAATGCACTTGATTAGATAGGAAACATGAAGATAAAAAAACTGAAATATATAATTGTCAAAGTCAGAAACAATCATTTTTTTTTTTTTTTGAGACAGAGTCTCACTTTGTTGCCCTTGGTAGAGTGCTGGGGCGTCACAGCTCACAGCAACCTCCAGCTCTTGGGCTACGGTGATTCTCTTGCCTCAGCCTCCCGAGTACCTGGGACTACAAACGCCCGACACAATGCCCGACTATTTTTGTTGCAGTTGCCACTGCTGTTTTAGCTGGCTGGGGCCGGGTTCGAAACCGTCACCCTCAGTATATGGGTCGGTGCCCTACCCACCAAGCCACAGGCGCTGCCCAGAAACTCACAATCTTTAAGAAACAAGTAGATGTCAATCAAAATTCTATGGTGTTATCTACCCCTTAGAAGTTCAAGTTCAAAATTCCATGGTGTCATCTACCCCTTGTACAAAAGAAATTCATGTAACCAAAACAATTGTACCCCCATAATATTCTAATAAAAAATAAAAATAGGGGCCAGGTGTGGTAGCTCATGCCTATAATCCTAGCATTCTGGGAGGCCAATGTGGGTGGATTGCCTGAGCTCACAAGTGAGAGACCAGCCTGGAGCCAGACCCCATCTGTAAAAATAGCCAGGTGTTGTGGCAGGCACCTGTAGTCCCAGCTACTTGGGAGGCTGAAGCAAGACAATCGCTTGAGCCCGAGTTTGAGGTTGCTGTGAGCTGTGATGCTACAGCTCTCTACCAAGGGTGACAATGTGAGACTGTCTCAAAAAAGAAAAAAAAGAAGTAATAAAATAAAAATGAAAAAAAAAAAAAAAAAAAAAAATTTTTTTTTTTTAGGGCAGTGCCTGTGGTAGGGCAGTGGTCCCATTATATCAAAGGTGGCAGGTTCAAACCGGGTCCCGGCCAAACTGAACCAAAAAAATAGCCAGGCGCTGTGGTGGGCGCCTATAGTCCCAGTCCCTCAGGAGGCTTTAGCAAGAGAATCGCCTGAGTTGGAGTTGGAGGTTGGTGTGAGCTGTGTGACACTATGGCACTCTACTGAGGGTAATAAAATGAGACTCTGTCTCTACCAAAAAAAAAAGCCACCAAACTTTAATGGTTTTACCAAAACATCCTCCTGTCTCTGAGGACGCCCCTTGTGGGGAAGAGGAAAAAGCAATGGAATCAGAACATCTGTGTTCTCACAAATTGTATATAACCTTTAGAGCATCATTTACTGGGCTAGTTTCCTTATCTGTAAAATTGAGCAATTACATGCCAACACTAACTCAAAAAAGTAACCACGAACTAAAGAGACCACTGGTAACAAAAAGGCCTTCAACATACCAGTGATTAATACTTGTAAAAGCACATTTTGTCCTCAATGACCCCAGTGAGAAAAGCAGACATGGATTATTATTCCTATTTTATAGATGACGACACAGGCCCAAGAAAGAGGACTTGTCCAAATGTTACTCAAATATTTAGTCTGTAACATTAGGCTTTATGATTTGCAAAATTAAAAACGACAATATTGTGTTCTCTTCACTCTATCAACACTCCAAAGAAACTCAACATCTGTTCCCTCTCCTTGGAGGAAATAAACTTACCAGATAGAAAGGGGAACGAGGTGGTGGGGGGGGCTGGCGTCGAGGCCGGGGGCCACTGAACGAGGTAGCAGTGGAAGGAGGGCTGGGGGGACCAGAGCGCAATGTCAGTGTCTCAGGCTCATCCTTGGGAACAGGAAGCCGGGATACCATGGTGACAGGCAAAGGAGCGGCGCCAGATGCCGAAACCACAAGGGAAGATGCCTGGGAAGCTGGGGCCTGTGTTGAGGCTGGGGCCAGCGCCAGGGTTTGAGCCGTAGCAGGGCCCAGGGTAGGCCCTGGAACTGGGGCAGGACTCAAGGTCAGTGTTTGCACTGAAGCTGGGGCCAGGAGTGAAGCAGATGACGATGCTGGAGCCAAAGTCAGCGTGTGAGCTGTAGCTGGGCCCACTGGAGAAGCTGGAGTCAGAGGGGGTACTGGAGCCAGAGACAGCGTCTGAGTTGGACCCAGTGTTGGTCCTGGTGCCAAAGACAGTGTCTGGGCTGGAGTTGGTACCAGGGATGATGCTGGAGTCAATGATAATGTCTGAGTTGGAAAGGGCCCCTGGGAGTTCCCTGTTCCCAAAGAGAGTGTCTGAGATGGAGATGAACCACCAAGAGTGGGTGCTAAAGCTGGGGCAAGGGCCAGTGTCTGCGAAGAAGCCAGGCTCGGGAGAGGTGATGAAACTGGGGCTGGTACCATAGTTTGAGTTGATGATGGAGCCAACACAGGAGTTGGAGCTGGCACCAGTGAAGAAGCTGAGGCTAACGGGGTTCCTGGAGTAGACGATGGAACCATAACTGGAACTGGAGTCTGCGATGAAGCCAGGACAGGAGCAGGACCTGGCGATGGTGCTAGGACTGGAAGGGGTGCCAGAGGAGGAGCTGGAGAAGAAGCCAGGATTGCTGTCTGTGGAGCCACCACAGGAGCCAGAGAAGTGGCTAGAGCCTGAGATGCAGAAGGCGCTGGAGCCAGAAGGGAAGCCTGAGCTGGAGCTGGATTTGGAGCTGCTGGAAAAGGACTGGCCAGAGCTGAAGCTGGCACCAGGACAGGTGAGCAAGCTGGGGCCACAGTTGAGTTCAACCCTGGCACATGTGAAGTGGGAGCCAACAACAGAGGGTGACCAGGTGATGTCTGAGATGAGGACAGGGATGGAGCTGAGGCCAAACCTAGAGTCAAGGTTGACGCTGATGGAGAAGCTCCAGCTGGTGCCAAAGAAGGCGATCCAGAAGCCACTGTAACAATAGGCGCCAGTGTTGGAGTCACATTGGTCAAGACACCTGGGCCTGAAGCCGAAACAGGCAAGGTGGTTGAAATGGGTATGGTGAGTGGAGCTGAGGCTGGGGCAGGAAGTGTGGCGGGGACAGAGATGGAGAGTGAAGATGACACTGGGATTGAGACTGTAGAGGACACAGGACTAGCAAGGGAAGAAGAGTTGGGAATTGGCATTGGAGAAGAGGCTGGCACAGGGAGAGAGGATGGCACATGGAGAGGAGAAGAGATGGCCAAGGGAGCAGCTCCGGGTGTAGAAGCTGTGGAGACAAGAGGATAAATTAGCCCCAGATTCTTTTCCTAATCCTTCTGCTACTCTGTCCCACCTTTTCCTTATCCCCAAGCTTCCTTCATTTCCCAAAAAGTGTTCACTTCCACAACATGAGGTCAAAAATCCAAGGAACATGACAACATTTTCTTCTCCAAAATCCCAACAAATATACTTTGGAATTAGGTCAGCCCAGTTCTGAGGCTCCCTACAAATCAAGGCAGTATACTGATAATGAAGGGATCTATTGTGACTAAGAAACCCTGAGGCCATATCATCTCTGTTCCTAGCAAAAATTTCTAGCCTCAGCCACCTGGACTTACCACTGACTTCAGGTGAAGGACTGTGAACCAGCTTGAGAAGAGGCCTCACCAGAGTCGGTGTGGGTATAGGAGCCCGCGCAGTACCCAGAGTAGGGGTGGGTAGCCGGCCAGGGGTTAACGTGGGGCGTGGAGTCAACACAGCTGGAAGCCCAGAGCTCGCAGGTCGAGGTGCTGGGGCCAATGGAGGAACAGGAGTCAATCCATCCCGAGGGGCTTGTCTCACTACAATCTTCACCACGCCTGTGTTATTCACCATGGTTGGTGGCACTGTAAAAGAAAGCTACTTTGAGTGGAAAGTTAAAAAAAAAAAAAAAAAACGAAAGAAAGAAAGAAATATAAGAAACCCAAAGGATGGAAAAAGTCCAAGGGCAGGTGGCAGCAGAACAGATGTCAGAGATACTGGCAAGTGAAAACACTGAGAAGGTGGGACAGACAGTAGCCCCCAGGGCATGCCTGGAAGGACCAAGGCCAGCAAGGGCTAAGTAAATAGGAGGGCCAGGAGCCTCACCCTGGTTAGCAGCAAGCGGAAGGCTGAGGCCAGTGGGGGCAGGGGTGGTGCTGGGGGTCGAAGAAGGCAGCACAGAAACAGGGGTGGGGCCAGGGGTCGGGGCCACGGCCTGGATGAGGGCCACATGGGCAGGCTGGCTGATGAGGTGGTGCTGCCCCCCTGCTGACACCAGGTGCACCACATTCCCTGGGTTAAGGGAAGAGAGAAAGAAAGAGAAGCAGCTATCAGCCAGAGAAGGGTGCAGAGACATGGCAAGAAAAAAGGAAAAGAACAGAGAGGAAATAATTTCTTTAGAGTATGACCTCTTCCTTATCTTTATCAAAAGACCCCTCTAATCATTCCCCTTAGCCCTACCCATCAAAAAGACAGAGAAAGAATTAAAGGCTGACATCTAAAAAGAGCCACAAAAACAAAGGGACAGGGAAAAGAAGGAAAAAGGCAGCACAGGGGATGGGTTTTACCTACTTTGCAGCGGGCGGGGCTGCCCCACGGCAAGTTGGCGCACCTGGGCACCAGTCAAAGTCAGCTTGTTGCCCTGGATTTGGAAGGTGAGAGGTTTGCTTCCCCCTGTATTAGCTACTGGACGTTGTGCCAGTGAGGCCAGCTGCCCAATGCTGACCACTTCACCTGCTACGAACAGAGAAAGTCTCATTATACACAGGTCACCCTGCCTGATGCCACCTCAAAGACCCCTAGGAAGCACACACCCCTTCCCCACTGAGTGTCCAGCTCCTGCAATTCCCTATAATTTACCACATCCCAACAAACTCAGCCTCCATCTACAGACTTTGAGTTTTGATGTGCTACTCCTAATTATACTTGTTTGACTAGCAATCTCCTTTACATCCTGTAAAGGCCTGCCGCCAGACTGAGCACACACACCCTGCCCCCAGGTCTATGCTGCCCTTTTACCCCAAGTAATTTTCTACTGCCAGGCTTACCACTACTTACCTACATGTCATCTCCCTATGTGAATTCTTTCAAGGCTCTTAATAACAACTTATCAATGTTTGGCAAAACACCTGCCTAGAATTTTTTTTTTTTTTTTTTTTTTTTGAGACAGAGTCTTAATATGTTGCCCTCAGTAGAGTGTCATGGCATCACAAGTCACAGCAACCTCAAACGCTTGGGCTTAAGCAATTCTCTTGCCTCTGCCTCCCAGGTAGCTGGGATCACAGGTACCCGCCACAATGCCTGGCTATTTTTCGGCTGTAGTTGTCACTGTTGTTTTGGGAGGCTTGGGCTGGATTTGAACCCGCCAGCTCTGGTGTATGTGGCTGGCTCCCTAGCCACTGTGTTACAGGCACCAAGCCGACCTCCCTAGAATTTGAGCTTTTTTTTTTCTCCTGAACTTTTCTTCTCCAATACCCTGGCATATACGCCTTCCTCCCATCTCAAGTTCCTAACCACAGAATCTCGGAAACTCACAGGGCAAGCGAGCCTGCATATCAGGAGACAGAATGAGGCGCTGTGGTGCAGGAGTCGGAGCTGGTACTGCTGTGGTGGTAGCACTCACTGTGGTGGTAGATGTGGTGGTGGCAGCAGGAGAAGGGAAGGTATAGCCTGGTGGCACTGTTAGGGGCTTCAACAGGCTAGAAGAGCCTGGAGGTGGGGCTGGACTCAGGCGAACTGGGGCAGGTGGCACTGGCTTTAGGGATAGGGTTGGTGTGGGAGGCCGTGAAGTCCCACTCAGGACTCCCAATGGAGATGGCAACACTGTAGATACAAAGTAGACACCTGTCAGATATACCCTGACTAAAGCGTTACCCTGGTACCAGAAGCCTCCATACTCTTAATCCATCAAATAGCACACCCCAATTCCCAACCCGGCTCCCCTTTAATTTCACTACCTCTTTCCCAGTTTAAATAACCTTTTTGAAGAACCACCCATCATCTCTGGCACCCTTTTCAACTTACCTGGGGGGAGAGGACTGCTGTTTGACTGCAGTGGAGGCAAGAGAACAGGACCAGGAGGCCTGGCTGCAGGAATAAGGGGGAGCCCAGCAGGTGAGGCTGACACCATCAGTGGTGCTGGTAGCATGGAGGGGATTGGGCCAGGGGTGGGCTGGGCTGAGAATTCAGAGCCTGAAGAGGGTCGAACTGGGACAGGGCCAAGGGGCATCCGTGGGCTGTTCACCACCACCACTGTTCGGCCTTCTTGCTTAGGTACTGGCTGCAGCATCCTATGAGGAAAAATCAAGGGGACAGATAGGTAGGGAAAGAGAATAAAGAATAAGAGAAAGGAAGAAAGAAGATGATGCAAAAAGATTATAAAAGCAAATGGGGGAAAGGAAAGCGAGCCAAAAGAGAAAGAGGGAAAGAAATTTGAGATAATCAGAAAGCACCAAGAAGAGAGAAAGGGAAAAGGAAATTAGTTAAACACAGAAGCCTATCCCAGAACCCTCATATAATTATTCTTTCTCCCCCATCCCTCTATACCAGTGGTTCTCAACCTTCCTAATGCCATGGCTCCTTAATACAGTACCCGTGGGTTGCGACAGGTTGAGAACTGCTGCTCTATGCTATTTGTACCCATCCCACGTAAACATTCTAGCCTAGTCTCTTAGCTCTTTTCTTGATACCCTAATCCCTCCAGCCAGATGTAGCCACTTTTTCTTGGAACCCATCCTCTTATTCCTTAGTCCTGGTACCTGTTGACCTTCATCTTGACTGGCTTGGGCCGGGGTGGGGGGTCAGGAGCAGTAGCAACCTCTAGTAGTACCCGGCGTGAGAGGCGGTGCCGGGGCAAAAATGTGTCTGCCTCATATCGTGAAACACGACCCTCCAGGCCAACAAGGTCAAAACGACCCATGTCTATCCGCTGCCACAAGAAAGAAACATAAGCATGGTGTCAAAGATACCAATTTTGCAATGATTTCTTAGAGATGACATAAAAAGCATGGGCAATAAAAGAAAAAACAGATTAACTAGACTACAACAAAATATAAAAATATGTACATCTAAGAACACTATCAATAGTGAAAATGTAATAGGACAAGGTATTTATTTCCAACTCATACATATGATAAGGGATTAATTTCCAAAGTACATTAAAACTCCCACAGCTTGATAATGAAAAAGCCCTACATATATATATATTTTTTAGAGACAGAGTCTCATTTTGTCGCCCTCGGTAGAATGCCATGGCATCACAGTTCACAGCAACCTCTAGCTCTTGGGCTTAGGCGATTCTCTTGCCTCAGCCTTCTGAGCAGCTGGGACTACAGGTGCCTGCCACAACATCCGGCTATTTTTTTGTTGTAGTTTGGCCAGTGCCAGGTTCGAACTCGCCACCCTTGGTATATGGGACCAGCGCCCTACTCACTGAACCACAGGCACCGTCGGAAAAGCCCTATTTAAAAAAAAAAAAGAATCAGCGAAAGTCTTCAACAGATTATTTCTCTAAAGAAAATTAACACAATGGGGAGGTTTTGGTGGAGGGAGGGTAAGGGGTGGGCCCGCATCTACGGTGCATCTTAGAATGGGTACAGGCGAAACTTACTAAATGCAGAATATAAATGCCTACATACGGTAACTAAGAAAATGCCATGAAGGCTACGTTGAACAGTTTGATGAGAGTATTTCAGATTGTAAATAAATCCCGCACATCGTACCCCTTGATTGCACTAATGTACACAGCTATGATTTAAAAATAAAAATAAATTAAAAAATAAAAAATAAAAAAATAATAAGAAAAGAAAAAAAAAAAGATTAACACAAGCCAGGTACAGTAGCTCATGCCTGTAATCCTAGTAAACTGGCAGGCCAAGGCAAGAGGATTGCTTGAGACCAAGAATTCAAGGCCAGACTGTGCAACATAACAGCAAGACTCCCACTCTACAAAAAAAATATAAAATTGGCTCGGTGCCTGTAGCTCAGCTGCCAGAGCGCCAGCCACATACACCGGAACTGGCGGGTTCAAACCCAGCCAGGGCCTGCCAAACAACAATGACAACTACAACCAAAAAATTGCTGGGCATTGTGGCAGGCACCTGTAGTCCCAGCTACTTGGGAGGCTGAGGCAAGAGAATCTTAAGCCCAGGAATTAAAGGTTGCTGTGATGCCACAGCACTCTACTGAGGGTAATCTGAGACTCTGTCTCAAAAAAAAGGAAAGGAGGAAGGAAGGAAGGAAGGAAGGAAGGAAATAATTTACCTAGGCATGGTGGCATGTACCTGTAGTCCTACCTACTAAGGAGGTTGAGGCAGGAGGATTGGTTGAGCCCAGGGGTTTGAGACTGCAGTGAACTATGCTGATACCAATGCACAATAGCCCAGGCAACAGAGCAAAACCCTGTCTCAAGGCTCGGTGCCCATAACACAATGGTTATTAAGTTAGCCACATACACCAAGGTTGGCGTGTTCAAATACATCCTGGGCTAGCTAAACAATGACAACTGCAACCCAGGTGTTGGCTTGGTGCCTGTGGCTTAAGTGGCTAAGGTGCCAGCCACATATACCTGAGCTGGCGGGTTCAAATCCAACCCGGACCCACCAATCAACAATGATAGCTGCAACCAAAAAATAGCCAGGCGTTGTGATGGGCGCATGGAGTCCCAGCTACTTGGGAGGTGGAGGCAGGAGAATCGCTTGAGCCCAGGAGTTCGAGGTTGCTGTGAGCTGTGATGCCACAGCACTCCACCCAGGGCAATAGCTTGAGGCTGTCTCAAAAAAAAAAAAAAAAAAAATAGCCAGGTGTTGTGGCGGGTGCCTGTAGTCCCAGCTACTTGGGAGGCTGAGGGAAGAGAATCGCTTAAGCCCAAGAGATGGTGATGCCACACTACTCTAGCGCGGGTGACATAATAAAAGTCTGTCTCCAAAAAAAAAAAAAACCTGTCTCAAAAAAATACTAAATAAAATAAAACACTACAAATGAACAGTAACCACATGAAAAGACACTAAACATTAATTCTTAGGGAAATACAAATCAAACCATAATAAAATACCACTTTACACCCATTAATATGGCTGTGACAACAACAAATGAATAGGTGTTGGCAAAGATATAGGAGAATTAGAACCCTGGACATTGCTAATAGGAATGTAAATGTAAATGATTAGCTGCTAGGGAAAACAAGATGGTAGTTCTTCAAAAATTTAGAGGTGGAATTACCACATAATACGCAATTCCACTTTTTAATATATAACCAAAATAGAAACAACTCAAAGAATATTTGTACACCCATGTTCACAGCAGTATTATTTCACGATAGTCAAAAGATGAAAACCACCCACATATCTATTGATAGTAATGAATAAACAAAATCTGATACAGGTTCTCCTGGTCTCACAATGGAGTTATATCTAATAAGACACTATAAGTCAATAATGCATTTAACACCCTAATGAGCCCATCATAAAGTAAAGAAATCATAACCATTGTTAAGTCCAGACCCTCCTCAATTTATAACAGGATTGGCTGGACTCGGTGGCTCACGCATGTAATCCTAGCACTTTGGGAGGCCAAGATGTGCAGACTGCTTGAGCTCAGGAGTTCAAGACCAGCCTGAGCAAGAGCAAGACCCCACCTCTAAAAATAGCAAGGAGTTGTGGCGGGCGCCTGTAGTCCCAGCTACTTGGGAAGCTAAGACAAGAGGACCACTCAAGGCCAGGAATTTGAGGTTGCTGTGAGTTATGAAGCCATAGAGCTCTACCAAGAGCAACATAGTGAGACTGTCTCCAAAAAAATAAAATAAAATTTTTACAATAGGGTGACAGCCCAATAAATTCACAATACAGGGTGGTACCTGTAGCTCAAGTGGCTAAGGCACCAGTCACATACACCAGAGCTGGCAGGTTCAAATCCAGCCCAGGTTTGCCAAACAATGACAACTACAACCAAAAAATGGCCAGCTTTGTGTAGTCCCAGCTACTTGGGAGGCTGAGGCAAGAGAATCGCCTAAGCCCAGGAGTTAGAGGTTGCTATGAGCTGTGACGCCACAGCACTCTACCGAGGGTGATAAAGGCCTATGTTTTTACAAAAAAAAAAACCAGGAAATTCTGACACATGCTACAAATATTGATGAATCTTAAAGACATTATGCTAAGTGAAATAAGCCATAATTCCATTTATATGAAGTAACTAGAAGAGTCAAATTCCTAGAAACAGAAAGTAGAATGACAGATGCAGAGGATGAGAAGAAGACAAAATGGACAGTTATTATTTAATGAATATATAGATATAGAACTTCAGTTTGAGAAGATTAAAAACTTCTAAGATGGATTATAATAGTTGCACAAAAATATAAATGTATTTGATGCCATGGAACTATACACTTAAAAAATGATTAAAATGGTAAATTGGGGCCAGGCACAGTGGCTCATGCCTGTAATCCCAGCACTCTGAGAGGCCCAGGCCAGTAGCTTGCCTGTGCTCATGGGTTCAAGACCAGCCTGAGCAAGAGCAAGACCCAGTCTCTAAAAATAGCCAGGCACTGTGGCAGGCACCTATAGTCCCAGTTACTTGGGAAGCTGAGGCAAGAGAATCACTTGAGCCCGAGTTTGAGGTTGCTGTGAGCAATGACGCCAGGGCATTCTACCTGGGGGCATCAAAGCCAGAACGTCTCAAAAACAAACAAATAAAACAAATCATATGGCTAGAAAACAATGAAACTAGGGCAACAGCACTAAAATAGGTAAACAGTATTGAGGAAGTAGTAAGGATCAAAAAGGTCAGACCCTCGTCTAAAAGAAAAGAAATACATGGGTGGCACCTGTGGCTCAGTGGTAGGGCGCTGGCTCCACATACCAAGGGTGATGGGTTCGAACCCGGCCCCGGCCAGCTAAAACAGCAGTGGCAACTACAACAAAAATAGCAGGGCGTTGTATCAGCCGCCTGTAGTCCCAGGTACCCAGGAGGCTGAGGCAAGAGAATCGCCCTAGCCCAAGAGCTGGAGATTGCTGTGAGCTGTGACATCACGGCACTCTACTGAGGGTGACAAAGTGAGACTCTGTCTCAAAAAAAAAAAAAAAAGCGCATTTTACAAGGGTACATGTGAGGGCGGCGCCCGTGGCTCAGTGAGTAGAGCGCTGGCCCCATATACCGAGGGTGGTGGGTTTAAACCCAGCCCCGGCCAAACTGCAACAAAAAAATAGCCAGGTGCCTGTAGTCCCAGCTAGTTGGGAGGCTGAGGCAAGAGAATCGCCTAAACCCAGGAGCTGGAGGTTGCTGTGAGCTGTGATGCCACAGCACTCTACCAAGGATGATAAGGTGAGACTGTCTCTTAAAAAAAAACAAAAAAAACAAGGGTACACATGAAACTTACTAAATGTAGAATATAAATGTTTCAACACAATAATGAAGAAAATGCCATGAAGGCTGTTAACGAGTTTGATGAAAATATTTCAAATTGTATATAAAAGCAGTACATGGCACCCCATGATTGCATTAATGTACACAGCTATGATTTAATAAAAAATTTAAAAATTTAAAAAAAAAGAGATGCAGGGTTGAGTAACTTTGAGAGCAACTACTTACCTGGAGGGGATGGACATCAGTGGCTCTTAGCACCAGAGAAGCGGTGCTAAAGCAGATGCCTGGGGTAATGAAGGGGGAGGTAACAGGTCGAGGGTCAAACAGATTAGGATGATTGCAGACTTTTCGCAACTGCATCAAAATGTTGATGACACTCATGAAATGGCCTGTGGCTAGGGTTTCCTTAGTTCTGGGGAGAGAGGAAAAATAAATAAGACATTCTGACAGCTACCTCCACTACAATCTAGGGTCCCTGGGCCTACCCCCAGTCCTCCCTTACGTGGTCTGTGCCATGAAGTCATCGTAGAGACAGCGTTGGCGCTTGGAGAGCCGGCAGCGGATAACATGCTCGTACTTTTTGGGCATCTGCTTCTCAACATCCACCTTAACTCTGCGCAGCAAAAAAGGCCGCAAAACCTAGAAGAAAATAAGCAAGAGGCTGACAGGAGAATGTGAGCAGCGAGTCCCAGCCTAGCCCCTCTAGCTGGGTCTTGGCCCGATGAACACTGCCTTAACCCATCAGCAAACACTCATGGAGCCATGCATCATACCATGCCAGATACCAATCACACAGCTGAGTCAACTGAAATCACTCTTTTCAAGGAACCCGCTATTGTTATCCAGTTAAGGAGACAAATAGAAAAATAATGGTAACAGAACATATCAAGTGATACAAGGAAGCACTAACAGCAAGCCAACTATGCAGAAGAGATGACTTAACTACATTTTGAGAAGTTAATAAATTTATAAGATTATGAAAATAAATCAAGAGAAGCTGAGAACAAAAATTGTGGGCTTGATAGAGAAAACAAAAGGCAAATCTGTAATCTCAGGAGGTAAAATTCGATAGGCTATAGTTATCAATGTCTATAGTGACATGGAAAAAGTGAAGGAACGGAGATAAATGAAGGAAGAGTAGTTAAGGAAAATTCCTTGGCTTCCAGCTCTGTTTACCAAATGAATGTGACTGATCAAGATGAAGTAGCAAAAACAGACTACAAGGCCAGGGATGCTTGGCTTAGAACATAGCGAGCTCAAGAGAAAAACTTCCAATTAGGATATCAAACCAGAAACTTAAAGAGTTCTAGTGCTCTAGAAAGTCAAGGGATTAAAAATATAAATTGGAGAGTCATCATCACAGTAAACAGTCAAAGCCTTAGAAACGAGTATGCCTATGAGATATGGAGACTGAGAAGACAAAAAAGTAAAGATCAGAATGCTGAAAGATGTTACTTAAAAGCTGGGCAAAGGAGGAGCAGCCAAAGAAGACCAAAGAGTTGGGGAGGGAGGAACACACACCAAAAACATGAAGTTGAAGAAGCCCAGGTAAAGATAAATCCAAGCAGGGGCTGATCAGCAGTATCATTCTACTCAAAGAAAATAAGGACAAAGACATCATCATTAAAGAAAATGAACAGAATAATGACTAAGAAGAAGTCACTCAACCTGGGAAGGGACTAGTCACTAGAACACTGTAATTTGACAACTGGGTGCAGTCAGCCTAGCTCTGACTACCTCTCCCCACAGGTTTTCTGGTTTCCTTTAGTTCCTTAATATTCCCAATAACTTGACAAACTGTTGCAGACCCTACCTTGTGGAGGCGTTTGACTAGACCTTCATTATACTCTTGGCTGCCCTCAATCATGCCAGTAAGGGGGTTAGAGAACCATTCTTTGAACTCGCGATGAGACTGGAAGACATGGGGCATCAAAAAGTGCATCAAGGACCACAGCTCCATGAGGCTATTCTGCAAAGGAGTTCCTGTCAGGAGCAGACGCCTCTGGCTGCAAAGAGACAGAGGGAATCAAAGGGAGGATGATAAGCAACGGCACAACCTTGCAAGCATTCTGATATACTCCTCAACCCAGGCAACCCGTACTTTAGGCCAAGTCAACCTTCCCGCAAATCCCCATCTCCATCTCTACCTGTTGAAGTTCAACAGTGACTGCCAGCGCTGTGACTTGAAGTTTTTGATGTTCTGAGCCTCATCCAAAATGAGATAACGCCAGTTCTTTCGGCGGAAGGCCTGGTGGTCCTGCAGCACCAACTTGTAAGATGTGATACACACATGGAAGGCATTGGGCTTGGTCCAGCCCTGAGGGATCAAAGAGAAAAAGTAAGACGACAGAAGAAAAAAACAAAAAAAACAAACGGAAGACATGCTACAGTCATCAAAGGACACAAATCAGGTTGGAAGAAAAGATGAAGTCCCATTAGAAGAATGGAGTAACAGAAAGAGGAGACAAAGAAACTCAGTCTGAGGAAAGGACCTAAAAATAAGGGAGGAATCAATGGGAAGAAGAGACCACACAGAAGACCGAACCTGCCGCTTGAGCTTCCTCTCTTTTTGAGCTCCATAGTAAGTGAGGATTTTAAAGCTGGGGCACCAACGTTTCAGCTCCATCTCCCAGTTCAACATCACACTGGTGGGAACAATGATTAAATGGGGACCCCAGTTACCTGTTCAGCAGAAGAATAACAGATGGTAAGGAAATGCAAACTTCAAGGTTCTGGTTCCTCAGGTTTAACCTTGATCACCATTTGCCCTTCTAACAGACCTTCCTAAGAATCCTAGCCCCTATGCTGTCCTCTCTATACACTTACTGACCAGAGTCAATGAAGCCACTAAGACAGCGCAAGACAGCAAGTATTTCACCTTCCTACAGCTTAAGTTACAACTAAATAAGATGCCCAGGGAGCTGACCAAGAAGAGCCCTACATAGTTACCTTTCTCACAAGCCAAGTGGGCAAGCAGGGAGATGGTCTGGATTGTCTTCCCAAGCCCCATCTCGTCAGCAAGAATGCCATTAAGCTTCTTCTCATACATGGTAACTAACCAGTCCAGCCCAATGTGTTGGTATTCCCGAAGCTGGCCTCGCAAAAGTAGGGGGATGGGTGTCTTCACCTAGCAGAGAGGAAAAAAGAAGATGATTGTACAATTTAAGTATCTGTCACTAGGAAAGAAGAAAGTCAAGATATAAGAAAAGTAGAGGTTAGAGTCTGGGGAAATACCTGGGTAGTGGCCAAAGTGTAACCCTTGGGCTGGAGACTTTCTGCTGCTGCAGCAATGTCAGTTATTTCTTTCTTAGGGCCCAGAGTGGTGGTAGGCCCTGGCGTGGGGGGCCCACTGCCTGCATCTGCCTCACTCTGCTCTTCATCACGGGCAAGCAAGTACTCCACTCCAAAATCATCCTCTTCCTCCTCGTCCTCATCCACTTGGCTCTGTGACTGGGCATCCTGAGAAGCATCAGACTCAGATTCATCTGATTCTGAACTCCCACTTGTTTCTTGCTCCTCTGAATGCTCATCTTCCTCATTCTCACTCTGGTCCTCAGCAGAGTCTAAAGCAGAAGACCAAGGGTTAGTGCTCACCATACCTGTTCCTCTAATGCCTACCCTCCCCAGCTCCAGCCTCATGACCATACATTCACCTGACTGACTGCTACTATCCTCCTGAGGAACCTCTTCAGCTTCTGTACCCCCTTCTGGTTCACAATCAGAGCTATCAGCATCGACCTCCTCATCTTCATCTTCTTCACTGCTCCCAGAGCCTAGGGCAGAGGCATCAGATGCATAGGCTCCTGGATACTGCTGCAGTAGCTCCTCCATAGATAGTTCACCTACAGAAGATATGAAGGATAAGCTTTTGGGTATTTTCTTTTTTCTTTTCTTTTTTTTTTTTTTTGAGACAGAGATTCACTTTGTCAACCTCGGTACAGTGCCATGGTGTCATAGCTCACAACAACCTCAAACTCTTGAGCTCAAGTGATTCTCTTACCTCAGCCTCCCAAGTAGCTGGGACTACAAGCACCTGCCACAATGCTCAGCTATTTTTAGAGACAGGGTCTCGCTCAGCACCAGGTCTCACTCTAAGCTGGTCTCGAACCCATGAGCTCAGGCAAACCACCCACCTCAGCCTCCCACAGTGCTAGAATTACAGGCAAGAGCACAAAAGATAAGCTTTTGGGTTGTTCTGAGGGAAGAGGAAGGAGAGATTTGAGTGGCAAACTGAACTGAGACTAGGATTCACTGCTAGGCTAAAGTCTGAGACAAGGCAGTGTTTACTGTTAGCACTAGCTATCAAAGCCACGCCCCACACATTAGCTAAAATATGGCATGTGAAGTGCCATCTTCTACTGGGAAGGACATCATCAACCTGCTAAACCTCCCTTTCAAGGTTCAGGTCAAATATTACCAATATCTTCTTATATTAGCTCCTCCTTCTCTAAGGTCCCTTAACTTTGTTCAAACTTCCATCATAAATGCTTATCACTTTCTACTCAGGATTATTCATAAGAATGTTTTTATCATCAGACCTATAGTTCCTCCGGGGCAGATAAAAAGTATCTTATTCATTTCTTTATCCCTGGTACTCTGCACAGGGTAAACAACAAGGGGGTCCTCATTAACATATGTCACGAATGTCACCTTCTCGAGCCAACTCGCTCAGCTCCATGGCATGATCCACCTCCCCTTCTAACTGCTCCTCAGCTGCTATGGTGTCCTCTTCATCCTCAGCTAGAAAAGGAGGAGGATAAATAGGAATGAATAAACAGTCAAAATGGAAGAGTTGAGAAAGCCTGAAAGGTTAGGTCCAGATAATTAATTCAAGGGTAAGGAGCAATAGGACAAAAAGAACAGGCCTGACCTTCATCCTCATTGGCAGTAAACTCTTCATCATCTTCATCAGGATGCCAAGGCTGTTTGTTTCGCTGTGTGACAGAGGAAGATGGGGGCTTTACCTGTATGGCAAAGGATAAAAAGGAGGAGGAAGGCCTAAGGTTAGAATGATAAAAGAAAGGCACAAAGTAAAGTAAGAAGTCACAGAATCGACTCTGTCCCATTGAGTGACAGTTGCCGCTGGTAGAGTCCCAGGGCAAAGATGCCATCAAGGGTCTTCTCTCAGCACCAGCTACCAAATCCTGGCCCCACTGCCTCGGGGAGGACCTGTGAAAGTGCTAGGTAAGAAATAAAAGCCCCCAACACCATCCCACTCAGACATATGGACAGTACATTTAAGTCTAAGACAGGCTACAAGGTTACCGTCCCTGGTCCCCAACTTCAAGTCAGTAAGGGAATCTTAGGGCCTTTTCACCAAAACGGAAAGTAAAGGACAAATCACATACAATTTAAAGATCACACAGCAATTTAAAGAATAAAGTATAATACATTCTCGTACTAAAAAAAAAACAAAAACAAAAACAAAAAAAAAACCACATTCTTGTACTACAACACCAGAAACTGCCATTACAGAATTCAGCTTGCCCCAAACCCAGATTCTTTACTAACTATCCCCAAATGCCAAATGAAAGCCCAATTGTCATTAACTAGGGAGAACTCCCCAAAAGCACAACTAACTTCACAGTTCAGAACTCAGACTGGGAACTTCTCTTTCTGTTCCCACTCTGAACCCTCCCTCCACCCCTTCTGCCTATACCTCCAACACATGAGAGGACTCTTCTTCAGCACCTTCTTCAGGGCCATCTCTGGTATCACTATCACGAGATGAGGGTGTTCGAGAGGGGCTGGAAGACCCTCTCAGCAGCTGAGGGGGAAGGGAACGAAGCAGCTCTTCCAGTGGCAATTCTCCTTCACGTCGAAGTAGCTCAATCTCACGCCTCTGGGTCTCTGCATCATTGCCTTCCTGTTGTTCTTCAACCTCAATTGTCTCTTCATCATCCTCTTCCTCCTCCTCTTGGGGTTGGAAGTCCCCATCTATAGCAGGAGAACAAGGTCACAAAGTCCACGGGCCCTGCAAGCCACAGGGTGGGTTTTTCAGCTCTGGAAAGGGTACATGGGCAAGAGTAACAGGGCCAAAGAGAACACACACCTTCATCATCTAGCCGGGAAGCAGGAGGTGGAGGACTGGAGGCAGCTGAGGAAGAGCCAAGGCAAGGGGAAGAGCCCGCTTTGCTAGAAGCTAATGGCTGATTGAGGCTCTGAGACAGAAGGTCTGAATATTTTTCAGTTTGCCCCACAATGAAGTCCAAATGCAGGTCTAGGGCTTTTTTGCGCTTTTCCTCAAGTCGGGACTGTTGTTTGAATTGCACCACCTGCCACAGTCATGAAAGGGACTGATCAAGACAACCATTTATTTATGTACTCTTTTACCCAACATTTAGGGAAGCCTCCTTTATGCCAGACCCTACGTTGGCCTTTGAGGATGGATAAGCTAAATAACCTTAAGGGGTTCATAATTTAATGGGATGGTTCTGAGGAAAGCATAAAGGGAGTAAAAAGGATAAAAGAGCCAGCCTTGTTAGCCTCAGGTGGCTAGAGAAAATTTGCAAACTCAAGCTGGATCTTTTGTTTTTTCAAGAGATGGGGTCTCAATACATTACCAAGGCCTCAAAGTCCTGGGCTCTAAGCAATCCTCCTACCTCAACCTCCCAAGTAGCTAGGACTACAGGTGTATGCCATAGCATCCATCTAGAGCTAGATCTTAAAAGACAAGTAGGTATGGGGGTGGGGAGAAGACAAGTAGGTGTTCCTTAAGTGCAAATGATGAGAAAGGCATTCCCAGCACCACAAAAAGCATGTATAAGTGGCCAGGGATATATAAAAGGCATTTATTTTTTTTTATAAAAGGCATTTTGAATGCAAGAGATAAAACTAAAAATAATGACAGAACCCAGGTAATACTTGAGAAAAAATTACAACTTAATATACAGACATAGGGAACTTTGATGGCATTTAAGCGGGTAAATGGCACGAGTACATTTTAGGAAACCCATGCTAACTGCCCTGCATACGACAGATGGCCTAGTGGAGTCAAAGAGTACTGTTAACAATCCCAAAGGCAGGGCCCAATTTTGCCACTATGGTCTTTTCTTCCTCACAGTACTCAAAAGGTTCAATGCAGAATATAACTATCATTTAGTTGCCTAAAATTATAAAATTTATTCCTGTAGATACTGGGCAGAAGAAAAAAAATGAAAATATTCATTCTCAAGAAGTTAATCATTCATAACTACCATGCCATCCAACAACCTAATCAATCTCAGGCTATTTATATTTCCCAATCTCTGCTGCTTACCTTCTCCACATTGCTCCAGAACTGCCTGACATCCTTGGCCATGGTGGAAGCAATTCGGCGTAGCTTGGCCTGCTCCTCCCTCCGGGCCCGTTCCTCTTTCTGCCGCTGCTCCTCATGGTGCCGGATCACCATGCGAACCACCTATGGGAATGAGACCTAGTGTTAAAACATGCAAAGCCAGATCTCCCCACCCACCCACAGGCAAAGAAAATAATCAAGACCAAGAAGTCAGGGAAAATCAGAGTCTGCCTCTTAACACCTATACCGTTCTAAGTGATTCCCTTCCAATTAACTTACCCATCAAGGGAAAACAAACCTGAGAAAAAAATAGAAGGCGGAGCCACTTGCAGACATACCTTACGGGCAACACCTCGTTTCCAGCGGCGCTCCTGAGCAAAATCAGCAGAGAGCCACTGCATTTCTTCACACAGATAGTCCCAGTGGCCCTTAGGGCGGGGGGGCTCTGGCACCTTAGGCAACCTCTTCAGTGACCAGAAACCCTCCTTCCGCAGCTCAGCAATCCGAGTCTCAATCTCAGCCTCCTAATGAGGAAAAGCTAGGGTCAACCAAGGCTCCTGGACACATACTCCACCTGACTGCTGTGGCTTAATTCCTGAGCACTGACTGGACTGAGTGTTTTATGCTTGTGTTTAGTCCACACACCAATCCTACAAATAGGTATCATACTCTCTTCAGATGAAGAAAAAAAAGGTCAGAAATTGAATGATTTGCCTGATATCATAGCTAGGAATCAGAACTAAGAATCAAAAAGATCCGAGGACACCAAACACCAGTTTTCAAACTCTTTCCATTATTTTGCACAATCCGCACGCCTGATAGACATCAAGATTTAGGAAAACACTTAGAATGGGTACAGGCGATTGCACTAATGTACACAGCTATGATTTAACAATTAAAAAAAAAAGATTTAGGAAAACATATCCTAAGAGGAGTTCCCAGAAAAGCAGGGAACAAATGCTTCCTACTTGACTCTAAATACAAGAGTTCATCAACACTGCTGAACTCTTAGACTACGTTCATGCTATATTAAGCTTAGAAATATCCTAGAAGGCCAAATTTAAACAATCACGTTACTGTTTAAAAAACAAAACTAAACTATTTTTGGCTCAGTGCTTGTAGCTTAGTGGCTAGGGCGCCGGCCACATACACTGGAGCTGATGGGTTCAAACCCAGCCTGAGCCTGCCAAACAACGTCAACTACAACCAAAAAAAAAAAAATAGCTGAGCCAACATTGTGAGGGGTACCTATAGTCCCAGCTGTTCCCACAGAACTGTGGGAACTGAACTGCAGTCCCACATTCTCAACCTGTGGGTCATGACCTACAGGAACTGTATTAAAGGGCCGTTGAATTAGGAAGGTTGAGAACCACTGGCTTAAGCCCAAGAGTTGGTTGCTGTGGACTATAAGGCCATTGGCAATCTATAGAGGACAACATAATGAGACTATCTCAAAAAAATTTTTTTTGTAAAAGTATGTTTTTATGTTAGAAAAAAAAAAAACCTAAGAAGTTATACACAGAAAGTTTAACAGAGGTGAGATACAACAAAAAGGCAATGAGTTAATCATTTTTACTAATATTTCTACCTTGACTGTATTTTGTGGTAAAAAAGCATTTGAAATTTTTTCTTCAGGCTGGGCATTGTGGCTCACACCTGCTAGCACTCTAGGAGGCCAAAACAGATGCATCGCTTGAGGTCAGGAGTTCAAAACCAGGCTGAACAAGAATGAGACCCCATTTCTCCTAAAAATAAATAAAGAAATAAAAAATAGAAAAATTAGGCTCGGTGCCTGTGGCTCAAGCGGCTAAGGCACCAGCCACATATACCTGAGCTGGCGGGTTCAAATCCAGCACAGGCCCACCAAACAACAATGACATCTGCAACCAAAAAAGAGCCGGGCGTTGTGACGGGCGCCTGTAGTCCCAGCTACTTGGGAGGCTGAGGCAGGAGACTCACTTGAGCCCAGGAGTTGGAGGTTGCTGTGAGCTGTGATGCCACAGCACTCTACTCAGGGTGACAGCTTGAGGTTCTGTCTCAAAAAAAGAAAAAAAAAAAAAAAAAAAAACATAGAAAAATTAGCTGGGCATTGTGACAGGAACCTTTAGTCCCAGCTATTCAGGAGGCTGAGGCAAGAGGACCATTTAAAGCCCAAGAGTTTGAGGTTGCTGTGAGCTACAATTCCATGGTACTGCTGGCCAACAAAATGTTTAGGGTAAAGTTCAATAAGGAATTCAGAGATAGCAGAGCCAAATTCATAGTAAATACTTGACATGTAACAACTTTAACTAAGTTGACTTAAAAAACTCAGGACAACTGCCATCATTGCTGTCCTCTCTTGATAAAAATTAAATCAAGAGGACTGGGCATGGTGGCTCATGCCTATAATCCAAGTGCTCTGGGAGGCCTAGGTGGATGGATGCCTGAGCTTCAGGTTTTCAAGACCAGCCTGAGCAAAAAGCGAGACCCCCAACTCTTAAAAAAAAAAAAAAAAAAAAAGCTGGGAATTGTGGTAGGCGCATGTAGTCTCAGCTACCTAGAAGGCTGAGGCAGGACTACTTTAGAGTTTGAAACTGCTGTGAGCTATGATGCCACTGCACTCTACTGAGGGTAGAGACTCTGTTTAACAAAAATAAGAACAGGCTCAGCACCTGTGCTCAGTGATTAGGATGCTGGCCACATACACCGGGCCTGGCAGGTTTGAACCTGGCCTGGGCCTGCTAAACAACAATGACAACTACAACAAAAAAAGAGCTGGGGCTTGGCGCCTGTGGCTCAAGCAGCTAAGGTACCAGCCACATACACCTGAGCTGGTTGGTTCAAATCCAGTCCGGGCCCACCAAACAACAATAACGGCTGCAACCAAAAAATAGCCGGGCATTGTGGCAGACGCCTATAGCCCCAGCTACTTGGGAGGCTGAGGCAAGAGAATCACTTAAGCCCAGGAATTGGAGGTTGCTGTGAGCTAAGATGCCACGGCATTCTACCCAGGGTGACAGCTTGAGGCTCTGTCTCAAAAAAAAAAAAAAAAAAAAAAGCTGGGCGTTGTGGCAGGCACCTGTAGTCCCAGCTACTTGGGAAGCTGAGGCAAGAGAATTGCTTAAGTCCAAGAGTTTGAGGTTGCTATGAGCTGTGATGACACAGCACTCTACCAAGGGCGACAGAGTAAGACTCTGTCTCAAATAAATAAACAAAAACAAAAAACCCTAAATCCCACCTGTAATCCTAGCACTCTGATAGCCAAGGCAAGACCTCGTCTCTAAAAATAGCCAGTCATTGTAGTGGGCGCCCTCTGAGCTACTCAGGAGGCTGAGGCAAGAGATTTGCTTGAGCCCAAGAGTTTGCAGTTGACGTGAGATATGCCACAGCACTCTACCAACGGTGACAAAGTGAGACTGTCTCAAAAAAACAAACACACACACACACACAAAAACCCTAAATCAGAGGAAATGACAGCCAGAGCTGAGACAGCAAACTAAATGACATGACAAGAAAAAGCATGGGCTCAGCGCCTGTAGTTCAAGCAGCTAAGGCGCCAGCCACATACACCACAGCTGGCAGGTTCGAATCCAGCCCGGGCCTGCCAAACAACGACAAGTACAACCAAAAAATAGCTAGGTGTTGTGGTGAGCGCCTGTAGTCCCAGCTACTTGGGAGGCTGAGGGAAAAGAATTGCTCAAGCCCAGGAGTTGGAGGTTGCTGTGAGCTGTGATGTCACTGCACTCTACCCAGGGTGATAGCTTGAGGCTCTGTCTCAAAAAAAAAAAAAAAAAAAGAAAGAAAGAAAAAGCATGAAGAACCAGTCATGATGGCTCATGTCTATAATCCCAGCACTCTGGGAGGCTGATGAGGGAAAACTGCTTGAGCTTGAGCTCAAATGGTCAAGACCAACCTGAGCAAAAGCAAGACCCTATATCTAATTAAAAAAAAAAAAAAAAAAGTAGCCGCATTGTGCTGGGCACCTGAAGTCTCTGCTACTTGGGAGGCTGAGGCAGAAGGACTGCTAAAACCCAGGAATCTGAAGTTATTATGAGCTAGGCTGACATATGGCACTCTAGCCTGGGGAACAGAGTCAGACTCTGCCTCAAAAAGATAAACAAACAAGAATATTAGGCCAGCAGCTCCCAAATTTTAGCAAGCACCAGAATCATCTCAACAGCTTTTTAAAACAAACTGCTGACCCCACCCCTAAGGTTTTAGGGGTGGTCGTTGGACAAGGCTACCAAGTTTTTGCTTTTTTTTTTGAGACAGAGTCTGACTATGTCATCCTCAGTAGAGTGCCGTGGCATCACAGCTCATAGCAACCTCAAATTCTTGGGCTCAAGCGATTCTCTTGCTTCACCTCCCAAGTAGCTGGGACCAGAGGCACCTGCCACAACACCCGGATATTTTTTTGTTATAGTTGTCATTGTTGTTTTAGCAGATCTGGCTGGGCTTGAACCCACCACTCTCGGTGCATATGGCCAGCACCGTAACCACTGTGCTACAAGCGCCGAGCCAGTATTTATATTTTTTGTTTTTGAGATAGTCTCTCTGTTGCCCAGGACACAGGGCCATGTCAGCCTAGTTCACATCAACCTCAGACTCTTGGATTCAAGTGATCCTCCTGCCACAGTCTCCACAGTAGTTGGGACTATAGGCATCCGCCATGACCCTGGGCTAATTTTTTTCTATTCTTTTTTTTTTGGAGACAGACTCTTACTCTGTCACCCTAGGTAGAATGCCCTGGTGCCATAGCTCACAGCAACCTCAACTCTTGGGTTCAAAAGATCCTCTAGCCTCAGGCTCCCAAACAGCTAGAACTACAGGCACCCACTACAACATATGGCTATTTTAGGGGTGGGGGAGTCAGAGACAGGGTTCTTGCTCTTTCTCAGACTTGTCTCAAACTCCAGAGCTCAAGCAATCCTCCCACTTTGGCCTCTGAAAAGTGTAGGATTGTGTGAACCACCTCTCATGGTAGTATTTTCATTTCTACTAAGTTCACATTTGATGCTGATACTGCTGGCCCAAAAACCACATTTACCACTGGGTAAGTGTAACACAAGCTGCAGGACAAAAATAATAAGTAGAAATTAGTAAATTTGAAGAATATTGCTGTTTATAAAGTACTTTCATGTCTATTTGATCCTTTAAACTTAACAGCCTATATACTATAATAACATCCCTATTTTATAAAGCAAAGAAAAGTGAGGCTCAGTGTTAGAGTAATTTGCTCAAAATCATATTAACTTAAGGCAAAACCTATATTCTAAGCCATGGCAAAAAAAAATTAATTCATTAATTAATACAAAATATCCATGGGACATGGAAACTCAGGGACGACAACTCCCAAGAATCCTCACAGGCCTTCCCAATACATACATGTTTGGCCTGCTCTGCAATTTCAGCATGGCTCTTCTCCCACTTTGGACCCTTGTTAGCCAGGTCAGCAGCCTGGGGTAAGCTGAGCCCCTCCAGTGGCACTGTGGCACCATCTGGGAGGCCTGGAGGTCCATCCAGAGAGGAATCTTGAGCTATGTGCTGGGGGGAGATGCCACCTGCCCCACTAGAGGCTGGGGAACTGGATGAGGCAGGGGACACGGGATTGCTGCCTGTCATGCCGTCCGACACCATCTAGAAAAAGGGAAAAATGGAGAAAACAAATGCTTAGCACTGTGCTAACTGTTTTAAGTACATTATTTTGTTCCATCTTCATAAGAAAAAACTGGAGCATAAAGTATCAACCTTTATCAAATGTTTGGGGTAGTTTAATAACTGACTCAAAAGACACCAAAGCCAAGTTTACAGTAAATGCTAGACATGCAACAGTTATATCCTGACATTTACACAGTTCCCAAATACAAAAATCATAGCATTATGATTTCAAATTCTGATCCTTTCAGAGGCTCAATGATTTCACTCACATAAACACTCCCTATTTTCCTCCCCACTTTCACAGTAAGTATAGCAGATTCACCTATGCAATAAATCTAAGTTACCACTAAACGCAACAGACAACAAAAATTCCCAAGCCATTTAAACTTCTTCACTAAAGAGGCTGAGAATGGGAGACTGGTGCACTATTCTCAAACACCCACACATTATTTTACAAGGTACTGCAGAAACAATGACAAGTAGAAAACTAAGTCCTACTGAAACATGGTTACTCAGGGAATTCACGAAATTCACTCCCTGACATAAGCCTCACACCATGCCACTCAAATTCCTACCTCAGCTAAATGACAAAATGACTATCCATCACAAATTTTCCAAGTTGTTCAGAAAACTATAAATATCAAATCAATGGACTTCAAAAGCATACTGTACATAAACCTAGATCTGTCCAATTTTGAAAGCTATGCTTTTCTTATCCCACACACTATCCACAAGGTTTTTCCTGTTCCAAGTTTGAAAGAAATTAAACTACTCTCAAAGTATACAGTCTTATTAGCATGCTGTCCCAACCTCCATTTCCAACCTGGCCTAACTCAACCTTTTCCAGGTAATTAAGAAGTCTTTGTACTCTTGGAAAGCAACATTACATTAAAATCAAATAAAATGTCAATATCCAATAGGCATGACATGCTATACCCCAGCCCATGTAAGTAACAATAATTCCCCACACTCAACTACCCAATAGCAACAAACTGCCACATTTCTTCCATCTCAGACCTAACATTCACAAGCAGAAGCAGAGAAGAAACCCTCCCCACTTGTAAACCTGTGTCTGTAGGATTGGGAGCTGAGGGTGAGCAGGGGAGGGGCTGCTCTGCATGGTCCCACTCCCAGGCTCCTTGTTGGATGCCTGAAGAATGACTGGGTCGTTATCACCACTGCTGCTTGCCGAGGGGCTGGCGTCCGGCTGCAGGGCATGCTGGGAGCTGGCCTCATTCTGGGCCACCGGCCACCGGGACCTGCCTTCCAGGGCCCGGGGCCCACCAGGGCGTCCCAGCCTCCGCTCAGGTCCACCAGCCTCCGGAGCACCTAAAGTAGGATCAAAAGGTTACAAATTGGATTAAATGAGATTAAAGAATTCTTTGGGTAAAAAACACAAATTACATTAAAGAATAAAGATGAAAAAAAATGAAAGAAAAAAAAAAGAATAAAGATGAACAGTGATTATAGGTTACGTTTCTTTTTCTTTTTTGAGACAGAGTCTCATTTGTCGCTCCTGGTAGAGTGCTGTGGTCGCTCCTGGTAGAGTGCTGTGGTGTCATAGCTCACAGCAACCTCCAACTCTTAGGCTCAAGCGATTCCCTTGCCTCAGCCTCACAGCTGGGACAATAGGCGCCTGCCACAATGCCCGGCCATTTTTAGAGACGGGGTCTTGATCTTGCTCAGGTTGGTCTCTAACTCCTGAGCATAGGCAATCCATCTGTCTCCGCCTCCTAGAGTGCTAGGATTACAGGTGTGAACCACTGCGACCAGCCTTAGGTTACATTTCTTAAGCATTTACTATGTGTCAGATACTTTGTGCTCTATAATCTTTACATCTACTTTATGAACCAGATACTTTGCACACCATAACAAATATTTATTTAGTTCCTTCTACACACTGAGGATAGAGCCACACGGAAAAGATCCCTAACCTAAATGGAGCTTACGGCTTGGCACCCATAGCTCAATTATATTAAGCACTGGCCACATTCACCCAGGCTGGTGAGTTTGAACCTGGCCCAGGCCTGCTAAACAATAACTATAACCAAAAAATAGCCGGGCTTTGATGGATGCCTGTGGTTCCAGATATTTGGGAGGCAAGAGAATCACTTAAGCCCAACAGTTTGAGGTTGCTGTGAGCTGTGACACCACAGCACTCTACAGGATGACATACTGAGACTGTCTCAAAAAAATAAATGAGTTTATCTTCTGGTATTATCTCTACTTTTTTTTTTCTTTACATCTTTTACTCCTCTTAAATGGGAGTCTAAGCAAGGATTATTGCTACTTTTTAAGTTAGGAAATCCAAACCTTATGACTTACAGAAGGTCACATAGTAAGGGAGTGGTAGAAGGACTTGTTTAAACAGATAGCCTAGGCGGGGGTACAGTGGCTCACGCCTGTACCTAGTACTCTGGGAGGCAGAGAAAGGAGGATCCCTTGAGCTTTGGAGTTAGACACCAGTCAGAGCAAGAGTGAAATCACACCTCTACTACAATTAGAAAAATTAGCTGGGAGTTGTGGTAGGTACTTGTAGTCCCAGCTACTTGGGAGGCTGCATCAGGAGGAGCACATGAACCCCTGAGTTTGAGGCTGCTGTGAGCTAGGCTGATGACATAGCACTCTGATGCCAGGGCAACAGAGACTCTCCCAAAAAAACAAAGCATGGCTGGGTACCCGTAGCATACTGGTTATGGTGCCAGCCACATACACCAAGGCTGGCAGTTTTGACTCTAGCCCAGACCAGCTAGACAACAAAGACAACTGTAACAACAAATGGACATGCATTGTGGTGGGCGCCTGTAGTCCTAGCTCCTTGGGAAACTGAGGCAAGAGAATCACTTGCTTAAGCCCAAGAATTTGAGGTTGCTGTGAGCTGTGATGCCACAGTACTCTACTCATGGAAATACAGTGAGACTGTCTCACAACAACAACAACAACAAAAAAACAGATAGCCTAATGCCAAAACCACAGAAAAGCTGCTACTCTCCCTGGTAGAGCCAGGGTGACCAAATCTTCCTACATCCATAGTCACAGTTATGTTGTTGTTCCATTCCAAAGAAAACCCTCCACAGAAAAATCACATGCAGGCCAGGTGCAGTGGCTCACACCTATAATCCTAGCACTCTGGGAGGCTAAGTTAGGTAGACTGCTTGAGCTCAAGAGTTCAAGACCAGCCTTAGTAAGAGTGAGACCCTGTCTCTAAAAAAACAGCTGAGTGTTGTGGTAGACACCTATAGTCTCAGCTATTTGGGAGGCTGAGGCAAGGGGATCACTTAAGCCCAAGAGTTTTAGATTGGTATAAGCTATGATGCCAAGGCATTCTACCAAGGGTGAAAAAGTTAGACTCTGTCTCAAGAAGAAGAAAAAATTAAAATCACATACAGATATTCCCATAGCTCCCCATAGTAAAAATCCACAAGCTGACCTATAATTTTTCTCATTTCGAACATGGTTCCTATCAGCATCAGTACACAAAATGATATTCAACTACTCACCTGTATGAGCTGAGACCACACCCCCTATGAAAGTCTGCACTTCCACGGTGCCGCTGAACTGAGAAGAATCAGGCCTGAAAAAGAAGGAGAGGAAAACAGCAGTGAGGAACTAATCCACATTTGCTAATATCTATCTAAATGTATTACTTACTTCAGCTTTTTGAGACTTTTTAACATATCCAAGTCAGTTCAAAGACAAAAGAAAACTACAGTAATAGCTCACATTTTAAAATGAAAACAAATCATGTTTTGTGGAAAAAAGATTTCCATAGAAAATGACCTCAAGTTCTTTCTTCCTGCAGGAGAAAGGAGAGGCAAAGAAAAAAAGTTCAAAAACCTTAAATATAAAGGGCTCTACCCATATAATGTAGGGCAAATAAAGCAAAGAAAAAAAGCTGTCACAACCACAAACTGAAAAAGATTCTGTTTATCTGCTTGTTAATCCAGTAAGGACTGAACGCAGAAGTGAGTTCAGTCAGGAATGAGACTGGAATTCCCAGCAAAAAACCCAAACATGCTGGTTACAGGAGACAAACCAGGGTTCAGGGGAGGATCCTGTAAATCCTATACCTGCGCCATGAGCCACTTTCCAAACACAAGAACTACAGCAAGACTTATTAAGCAAGAGTATTAAGGAGCGGTCAAATACAAGAGGCCACACAGCCAAGAACCATGCGCTGGAAAAGGGCAGGGTTAACCCACACAAGGCCCGGAAGAGTTTTCCCTGTGTTTAAGGAGTTTAACCATGGTGCCGCCTTTGATGCACTCCCTCCACAACATATTCCTGGTAGCCGATCTAGCCAGAATCCAAAAGCCTGAACTCTTGACCTCTAGCCTTCATTATAGTCTCTCAATCGCTCCCAGCGGACTGACCTGGCGTGACCCCTGACCTCTGCCCAAGTTACCACTAGCCCTACGATGGCCCCGCCCCCTGCTAGAATCCCACCCCACCCAACGTGCGCGCCTGACTGGGGGAGGGGCCCGCGCGTGCGCGGCTGGAGGCGGAGTAAGCCGGCTGCGCGCACGGCCCAGGGGCTCCCGCCAGAACCCAAAGCCAGACACCCCAGGGTCGCAGGCTGGGAAGGCCCTCATCCAAGCCCATCAGGGATCCCCCCGTCACCAGTCCGCGAAAGGCAGAGAGAGGGGAGGGTGCGTGTCGCCAGGTCTGGTTCCCTACTGGACATGGTGGGCGCGTGCCCCGACTACTCATCCCACGCCCCCCTTCTTCCCGCGCGCCCCTGAGGGGGTACTGGGGTGGGTGGGCGGGCAGGAGCGCACCTGGGTCTGTCCTCTCAGGGCTCCCTCGCTCGCTCAGGCACGCGTGCGTAGAAGGGCGGGAAAGGGAGAAGAGACGCGCCGGGGCCCACTGCCGGCCGGCCTGACCCCCTCAGTCTGTCTCTATGGGTGCGCGCCGACAGCCTCACGCACCGGCCCCGGGGCCCCGGCTGAAGGTGCGCGCGCAGCACCCCGGGAAGGTGGGAGGGGAGGCGGTGGCGGAAAGATGCGCGCGCAGTCACCGTCAGGGGAGGGGGAACTGGAGCATCCGCCATCTTGTCTCCCTCTCCTTACCTGCGTCCTCGGGGGCGTGCGCACCACCCCCCTCCCGCCGAGGAGGGGGGAGGGCCCCCTCTTGGCCGCTGCCTTCGCGGCCTTTAAACTCCCCTGGGGACCACGGCTACTGCCACCGCGTTGCCTCCACTGACTCCTCCCACGGTACAGAGATGCGGACGGTGTGTGGGAAAAAAGGGAGACGCTACTCCCGGCGAACCGCCGCCGTCACTCCCGAGGCCTCACCAAAATGGCCGCCGCCCTCTCGGCCGCCACCACCACCACCACCACCACCACAACCACCACAGCTCGCTATCGCTACCGCTGGCGCGGCCCGTCGTCTCGCGAGAGACAGTAACTGGCGTTGAGGGGGCGGGTAGGTTCGCGTGCAAGCGTAGGGTGCCGCCCAAGGGTAAGGCATGCTGGGAGATGTAGTTCGCCTGAAGGCTCCACACCGGCCCCGCAGTGCAGCGTCTTTACCCACTGCAACTGAATCTACTTTGAGCTGCATTGCGGCTGCCAACTCGGACCACCACCAACCTCTACTTTTTTTATAGATCAACCCGTGAGCTAAAGTATGTTAGTAATGGAATCTGGACCCTCTGTTTGCCATGGCAGACTACTGTAGCCTGGCTTGTTTTACCTGAGGATGGCTTTGAGAAAGCTTCGGGATACCTATACCATCTGTTCACAAACTTTCTAGGTTAAGAATCCCTTAGAGAATCTGATACCCTCACCTCAGAATAGAACAATAAATAACAGCTCCCTTCTTACTGAGGCTACTTTGTGCACTGATCATCTCTTTTAATCCTAACAATGTTCCATTTTACAAACGAATTAAGGCTCAGGTTAGACAGTGATAGAGTCCAAAGCCAGGATTCATAGCCAAGCAGTCTAAGGCACAAGCATACACATGCTCTTACTAAATTTTACTACCTAAAGCCCACCCTAGAAGACCAAGTTAGGAAGCCCTGATAAAGCTTTTTTCTTTTTTAAACAGGTCACTCTCTGTTGCTCAGCAATCATCAAGCAGTAGCATGATCATACCTCACTATAACCTAAAATTCCTGGACTCAGTGTATCCTCCTACCTCAGCCTCCCAAGTAGCTGGGACTCTAGACATCAGCCATTGCACCAGGCCCCAATGTAGCTTTCATTCAGTTCCTCCCTTTCCTCCACTCAGTTTGGTGTTCTCTATGAAGGAATTTTTGGTCCCATGTTACAGATTATGGGTTGAGTAAAAAATGGATGGTGGTCATCTATTTAGACTGTCCTCCCATAACCCTCAGAAGAGAGGGTGGTAGGCCATAGTCTGACTGAGTTGGTACTAATCTTGTGCTACTAATTGCTTGCTATGTGACCTTGAGCAATTCACTTCACCTTTCCAAATCTTAGTTTCCTCATCCATAAAGGGGGAATAGAGTTGCTGATGTAAAATTGTGTTGAAAGCTCTAAAGGATGCCTAAATACAGAAATACTTGGAACCTATATTTCAGGGTCTTAAACTAACCATTTTAAAGGTCAAGTTAAGATGTGCTTTACATAATGAGGGGGGTGGTTTCTTTCTTTTTTTTTTAAGACAGAGTCTGACTTTGTTGCCGTTGGTAGAGTGCTGTCTTAGCTCACAGCAACCTCCAACTCAGGCTCAAGCAATTCTCTTGCCCCAGTTTTTCTATTTTTAGTAGAGACGGGGTCTCAATTTTTGCTCATGCTGGTCTCGAACTTGTGAGGTCAAGCAATCCACATGCCTTGCCCCCCCCCCCCCCCACAGAGTGCTAGGATTACAGGCGTGAGCCACCATGCCTGGCCTATGTTGTTGTATTTATGTATTTATTTTTGAGACAGATTGTCACTATGTTGCCCTCGGTAGAGTTCTGTGGCAACACAGCTCACAGCAACCTCAAACTCTTGGGCTTAAGCAATTCTCTTGCCTTAGCCTCCCAAGTAGCTAGAACTACAGGCACCCACCACAACACCTGGCTATTTTTTTTGTGCAATTGTTTAGCTGACTCAGGCCAGGTTCGAACCCACCACCCTCGGTGTATGTGGCTGGTGCTGTAATCACTGTGCTATGGGCCGAGCCTATGTTGTTATTTTTATTATCTATTTATTTATTTATTTATTTTTCTGGCAGAGTCTCAAGCTGTCACCCTGGGTAGAGTGCCGTGGCGTCACTGCTCATAGCAACCTCCAACTCTTGGGCTTAAGCAATCCTCTTGCCTCAGCCTCCCAAGTAGCTGGGACTACAGGTGCCCACCACAACGCGGGGCTATTTCTTTTTTCTTTTTTTGGTTATAGTTGTCGTTGTTTGGTAGACGAGGGCTGGATTTGAACCCACCAGGTCCTGTGAATGTGGCTACATCTTAGCCGCTTCAGTTACAGGCACCAAGCCATGTTGTTTTTAAAGACGGCATTTCACGCGGCACCCATAGCTCAGTGGGTAGGGCGCTGGCCACATAACACCAAAGCTGGTGGGTTCAAACCCAGCCCAGGCCAACTAAACAACAATGACAACTGCAACAAAAAAATAGGTGGGTGTTTTGGGGGGCGTCTGTAGCCACCGCTACTTGGGCGGCTGAGGCAAGGGAATTACTTAAGCCCAAGAGTTTGAGGTTGCTATGAGCTGTGATGCAACGGCACTCTACCAAGGGCAGCCTAGTGAGACTCTGTCTTAAATAAATAAATAAATAAATAAAATAAAGATGGAATCTCATGCTGTCTTAAATAAATAAATAGATAAATAAATAAATAAATAAATAAAATAAAGATGGAATCTCACACTGTCACCCTTGCTACACTACAGTGATGTCATCATAGCTCACTGCAACCTCAGTCTCAACCTCTTATTCGTATACAAGAATGTCAGTGAGCATGTTTTCCTGACCAGCATTTCCTCTACCTGCTTCCTGCTCGTCCTGTTAGGTGCAGTGGAAGAAACAGGAGGGGAGATGGCACAGCCCCCTCACAAGAATGTAATTTCAGCCATGGGCAGTGGCTCACACCTGTAATCCTAGCATTTTGGAAGGCCAAAAGAGAGGATCCCTTGAGCTTAGGAGTTCAACACAAGCCTGAGCAAGAGCAAGACCCTGTCTCTATTACAAATAGAAAAGTTAGCTGGGCATTGTGCATGCCTGTAGTCCTAGCTACTTGGGAGGCTGAGGCAGGAGGATCACAGGAGTCCAGGAGTTTCAGGTTGCAGTGAGCAATAATGATGCCACTGCACGCTACCTGAAAGGACAGAATGAAACTCTGTCTCAAAAAAAAGGGGGGGGGAATGTAATCTCATTGGGGCATGAGCTATCAGCTTGATAAAAAATATGGCAGAATGTTGTGATGCCTGAGAAAGGTGGTCAAAGAACTCACGAAGGGTCAGAGAGAATACCCTGTAGGGCATGGGGAAGGCTTCCTAGAGAAGATATTGTTTGAGCCTAACCTTGAAAATTTTAGATATGGGGCTAGGCACAAGGGCTCATGTCTGTAATCCTAGCACTCTGGGAGGCCAAGGCAGGTGTTGTGGTGGGCACATGCCTGTAGTCCCAGCCCCTTGGGAGGATGAGGCAAGAGAATCGCTTGAGCTCTAGAGTTTGAGGTTGAGGTTGTTGTGAGCCATGATGCTACCAAGGTTGACAAAGTGAAACTCTGTTTCAAAAAATAAAATAGGCTCAGCGCTCATAGCACAGCACAGCACAGTGGTTATGGCGCCAGCCACATACACCGAGGCTAGCGGGTTCAAGCCTGGCTCAGGCCAGCTAAACAACAATGGAACAAGAAAATAGCCAGACATTGTGGGGGGGGGGGGGCACCTGTAGTCCCACTTACTTGGGAGGCTGAGGCAAGAAAATCGCTTAAGCCCAAAAGTTTGAGGTTTCTGTGAGTTGTGATGCCACGGCACTCTACCAAGGGCAACATAATGAGACTCTGTCTCAAAAAATAAATAAGTAAATAAGATATGAAGGTAGGCACTCCAGGAAGATAACAAAGCCTCAAAAAGTTGAAGATTAGGGTAAAGTGAATAGAACAGCTTGTCATCTTTATGAGTGAGCAAGTTGAGTTGGAGAGGCCACCTGGATGCAAGTGGCTAAAGGAGAGGTATGAGGCATTAGTCCTTAGTAGAGTGCTGTGGCACCATAGCTCACAGCAACCTGAAACTCCTGGGGGTCAAGTGATTCCCTGGCCACAGCCTCCCAATAGTGGGGGCCACAGGCGCCTGCCACAATGCCTGGCTATTTTTTTTTTTTTTTTGGCAGTTTTTGGCCAGGGCTGGGTTTGAACCCACCACCTCAGCATGTGGGCCGGCACCCTACTCCTTGAGCCACAGGCACCACCCTCCCGGCTATTTTTTGAGACAGGGTCTCACTTTTGCTCAGGCTGGTTTTGAACCTGTGAGGTCAGGCAATCCACCGCCTTGGCCTCCCAGAGTGCTGGGATTACAGGCATGAGCCACCTCGGCTGGCCGGGACAGGGAGCTATTTAAAGTTTTTGAGCAGGGGATTGGGATGGACCATGCTCCACTTTACAAAGAGTGATCTAACAGGATGCTTGGTGTTCTTGTAAGGATAGCTGGAAGACTGGAGATAGGAGCAATAACCCAAGTGTAAGAGAGGTACTGTCCAGGAGGTGGCAGTGGAGATGGGCGGAGAGAGATACTGAAAAGGAAGAATTAGCAGAAGTTGGCAGACAGTTGATTGCAAGTAAGGTTGATCCTCAAACAGCTGTTCCTTCTGCGAAGCCAGCCTTGCTCAGGCTTCTCTACCTCCTACTTCCCTGGCCTCTCAGTCTCACTCTCCTTACAGGACATTTCATGACCTCTCAATCAATTAATTGTGAAGGCTCCTAAGGATTTTTTCCTCAATTGCCTTCCCTCATCCAATGTATTCTCAAAGGCAGAGGCAGATCCCAGAAGAAGCTTCAATTTCCAGGACCCCCTCCCCCCCTTGCATGGGCCTTTTCTTGCTAGAAGTGGCTGGGAGTTGGACATGGAGAACCGTTTGGGTGAGATGGGGAAGCCTGGTTGGAACCAGAAAGCTTTTGCATGTAAACATTTGGGAGGGGGCACCAGGTCTCACTCAGGGGGATCATGGCTCACTACAACTTTAAAATTCCTGGCTCAGGTGATCTTCCTGCCTCAGCCTCCCGAGTAACTGGGACTATGGACATGTGCCACCCCTCCTGGCTAATTGTTCTATTTTTTGTAGAGACAGGGGTCTTGCTCTTTTTGCTCTGGGTGGTCTCTAACTCCTGACCTCAAGCTATCCTCCCCCTCTTGGCCTCCTAAGGTGCTAGGATTATAGGCGTGAGCCACACCTCACCAGGCATTTCTGATAATTTGCCTAAAGCAATCTCAGAGAAAAAGAGCATTAATCTCTAAAGCTCCCGTAATTTATCATGATTTCCATATGCATTCCAATTACCATCTGTTAAACCAATGACTAAACCCAGCTTAGAACCTGTTAGCTTTTGGAATCCCCCTACAGGAGGCCCCCAAAGCATCACAGACAAAAGTGAACTGGTGATTTGAATGTCAAAACCTGCTCCTCCTCCACTCTGCTCCGAAAAGATGGCACCACTATCCACTTGGTTGCTCAAACTAGATACGTAGGCATCCCCTAACCTTTTCTTTTTTTGTTGAGGCAGAGTCTCACCATGTCACCCTCGGTAGAGTGCCGTGGCATCACAGCTTTCAGCAACCTCAAACTCTTGGGCTTAAACAATTCTCTTGCCTCAGCCTCCCAAGTAGCTGGCACTACAGCCGTCTGCCACAATGCCTGGCTATTTTTTTGTTGCAGTTGTCGTTGTTTAGCTACCCCAGGCCGGTTTGAACCCGCCACCCTCGGTGTATGTGGTTGACTCCATAACCACTGTGCTACGGGCACCAAGCCCCCCTTCCCTTTTCTTCAGCGCCCACCTCCAGATACCAAGTCTTCTTCATCACAACTTAAATATTTCTCTATTTCATCAGTTTCTCTTCAGTACCATGGGAGACCCTAAGTCCTTAATGATATATAATTAGTTACAATCCCAAGAACTGGCTTGTTGGGACTTTAGCCCTCTTCTCATTACCATTATCTCCAACTGCCTCCGCACCCCATTCTTAGATAAGGAGAATTGCTGTTTCTCAGTCTTACGTAAAGTGATATGCAAATAAGACTTCCAGTTGAACTGAGACCCCCAGCCTCCTGCTCTCTTCTATCCCAACAGCTGCTGTGCTGTAACCTTTCTGGCAAGTAAAAATGCTGGATTTTTGGCGATCTGCACCAGCCTCCTAACTGAGCTCCTTGTGGCCATTTTAGACAAGGGGGTCTCTGGTGAGGTGGAGGGTTGTTTTTTGTTTGTTTGTTGAGACAGGGTCTCACTATGTCGCCCTCAGTAGGGTGCTGTGGCGTCACTTCTCACAGCAACCTCCAACTCTTGGGCTTAAGTGATTGATTCTCTTGCCTCAGCCTCCCAAGTAGCTGAGACTACAGGCATCTGCCACAATGCCCAGCTATTTTTTTTTTTTTTTTTTGTAGTTGTTTTTGTTGTTTGGTAGGCCTGGGCCATTTCGAACCCCCTAGCCCCAGTGTATGTGGCCAGCACCTTGGCCACTGAGCTACAGGCGCTGAGTTGAGGTGGAGATTGAACAGAGACCTGAAGACGGTTTCTCCACGCAGCAGCCAGAGGAAATGTGTCTAAGTGCAAACCTGACAGTCACTCTCCCACCCCAAGTCCTTTCTTGGCTCCGTTGAAGTTCCTTTCTGAGACCCCTGACCCCACATGGTAAGCCCCTGGCAAATCCTCCAGCTTCATCTCTCCCAAACCCTCTGTGCTCCAGTCACTGTTCTCTTTACAGACTCTTTTCCGCTCTGGGCTTTCTCACACTTGCTTCTCTTTTCTTCCATCCAGTCACAACCTACATACACATATATCTTGGTCCCTGGGTCACACCACTACCTCCAGAAGCCTTCCTTGCCCTCAGACTACATTGTATCTCTTGTAACATTCCACACTTTTTTGCTTTTTAGCACTTTAACAATAGGGATAGGGCAGGCTCCCTGGCTCATGCCTGTAATCCTAGCACTGTAGGAGGCCAAGGTAGGTGGATTGCTTGAGCTCACAAGTTCAAGACCAGCCTGACCAAGAGTGAGACCCCATCTCTACTAAAAATGAAAAACTGAGGCAGGGGAATTGCTTGAGTCCAAGAATTTGAGGTTACTGTGAGCTATGACACCATGGCACTCTACCAAGGACGACAAAGTGAGACTATGTCTCAAAAAAACAAAAAAACACTAGGGATAATTCCTTGAGTTCACATTTGTCTTGTATACTTTTGTGCACATCTGTGTAAGCGCATTATTTGGGTGTTCCAGGCCTGTGGTAAATAGCAATAGCTAGGGCTTGGTCGATGCCCACATATGTGCACAATAAACAATAACATATATGTTACATCCAATTCAAAAATATTAGGCCAGGCACAGTAAATCATGCCTGTAATCCCAGCAATTTGGGAAGCTGAGGCTGGAGGATTGCCTGAGGCCAGGAGTTTGAGATTGCAGGTGCCGCTGCACTCCATCCCACACAACAGAGTGACAACTCTGCCCCCCCCAAAAAAAAGTACAATAACGACACACTGTAAGCACCAACCTGTGTTTCTACACAAAAGAATTCACTGAACTTTCACAATTGCCCCATTAAATAGACTATTACCCCCCTTTTGCAGGTAGTAAAAAGGAGGATCAAGTAACCTGTCCCAAGTTACATAGCTGGAAAGGAACAGAGCAGAAACATAAACCATGAGGGACTGACTCAACTCACGTTTGTGGTATTTTTTTTATTAACAGTTGCACCAGGCTTGGCGCCTATAGCTCAAGTGGCTAAGGCGCCAGCCACATACACCAGAGCTGGTAGGTTCAGATCCAGCCTGGGCCTGCCAAACAACAATGACAACTATAACCAAAAAGCTGGGTGTTGTGGCAGGCGCCTGTAGTCCCAGCTACTTGGCTGAGGCAAGAGAATCATTTAAGCCCAGGAGTTGGAGGTTGCTGTGAGCTGTGATGCCATAACACTCTACCCAGGGCAACAGCTTGAGGCTCTGTCTCCAAAAAAAAAAAAAAAAAAAAAACAATTGCACCAGAATGTTTATTGTAGCCCAAATCATACTTTTGCCAAGACATAGAAACAGCCCAAGTGCCCAATGATCCATGAATGGATTAATAAATTATGGTATATGTACACCATCAAATACTATGCAGCCATAAAAAGATGGCGACTTTTTGCTCTTAACCTGCTGTGCAATACAATTTATCAAATCCAGGTCTACTATGTGTTAGGCATTATTCTAGAAACTGGGGAGATCATGTTAGGAAAACAAGTAAAAAACTCCATGTTCTAGGCTCCTTTTTTTTTTTTTTAAAGATAAGTGTGGGGCATTGCCACTGCAACCTCAAACACCTAGGCTCATACATCCTCCTGCCTCAGCCTCCTGAGTAGCTGGGACTACAGATGTTGTGCTGTCATGCCCAGCTAATTTTCCTGCTTTTTGTAGAGATGGGAGCTCCTATCTCTAGCTGGGGGAAGAGCATTCTAAGCACAGGTATAAGTATAAGACACTGAGGCTGGATCCAGCTTATCCTGCCAGGACCCTCTAGAAGGGTCAGAGAAACAAGCGGAAATGAGGTCTGAGAAAAGGGTCAGGCCTGAAGCTGACAGGGCTTTGAAGGTCAAGCTGAGGAGTTTAGATGGAATTTTAAGTGAAACAAGGAGGGCTTTGAGCAGAGTCCAGGTACACTGTATTAAGAATGGACAGTAGCAAAGAAAGTTGAAGGTGATTGCTACAGTGTAGGAAAGAGGTGATGGAGACTGAAATCTGTAAGTAGAAAGGGAATTGGAGACAGGATTGCCAGGTTTAGCAAATAACTCTTCCAGGGGACCTCTGGGAGGAAACTTTGGAAGACAGATGCGGAGTAGCTAAGGTCTCAGGAGTCTAGGAGAGGGTAACAAGCCACTAGAATCTCACTCTCCCCTCTGGGATGACTGGGAACTTCTCAAACACAGACAAGTACAGAGCCTTCACAGGCTGAACTTGGCACATCTTAAGCAAACATATCAGTCAAAAACATTTCAATCCTAAAAAAAGGAAACAATAATCCTGACACCTAGTTCCAGGAGGGGTATGAGAAGTAGGTGCTCACATATTGTTGGAGGAACTGTAGACACCCCCAATCTTTTTGATTTAGGTTTTAAAAATATTATTTCTTGGGCTGGGCAAGGTAGCTCATGCGTGTAATCCTAGGACTCTGGGAGGCTGAGGTGAGTGGATTGCTTGAGCTCAGGAGTTCCAGACCACCCTGGGCCAGAGCAAGCTAAAAAAATACCCAGACAATGTGGTGGGTGCCTGTAGTCCCAGCTACTCAGAAGGCTGAGACAAGAGGATCACTTGAGTCCAAGAGTTTGAGGTTGCTGTAAGCTAGGATGCTACCACACTTTACCGAGGGTGACCAAGTGAGACTTTGTCTCAAAAATAAAATAAAATGTAACCTGGTTCTGTGTACCCTCAATGAATCCCCCCAAACAAAAAATGAAATCAATTAAATAAAATAAAAATACTGTTTCTTAAAAAGGAAAAAGAAAACTACATTTAAAAAGGTTTAAGGCAGGGCTCACCTCCTGTAGCTCAGCGGCTAGGGTGCCAGCCACATGCATCTGGGCTGATGGGTTTGACCTTGCCGGGCCTATCAAACAACAATGACAACTACAACCGAAAAATAGCTGAGCATTGTGGTGGGTGCCTGTAGCCTCGGCTACTTGGGAGGCTGAGGTAAGAGAATCACTTAACCCAAGAGTTTGAGGTTGCTGTGAGCTGTGACACCACGACACTCTACCAAGGCCAACATAGTAAGACTCTGTCTCAAAAAATATATATACATATACATATACATATACATACACATACACATACACATACACATACACATACACATACACATACACATACACATACACATATACATATACATATATATATATTTGTGGCTCTGTGCCGGTAGCTCAGTGAATAAGGCACCAGCCACATACACCAAGGCTGGTGGGTTTGAGCCCAGCCCCAGTCTACTAAACAACAATGACAACAGCAACACCAATAAAATAACAACAAAATAAAAATAGCCAGTGTTGTGGCAGGCATCTGTAGTCCCAGCTACTTGGGAGGCTGAGGTAAGAGAATCACTGAAGCCCAAGAGTTTGAGGTTGCTATGAGCTGTAACGCCACAGCACTCTACCGAGGGTGACATAGTAAAACTCTGTCTCCAAAAAATAAAATGAAAATAAAAAAAAGAAAAGGTTTAAGGCCAGGTGCGGTAGCTCAAACCTCTAATCCCAGTACTCTGGGAGGCCAAAGGGGGTAGATTGAGCTCACGAGTTCGAGAACAGCCTGAGCAAGAACAAGACCTCCCACCCCACCCCTCGCCTCTAAAAATAGCAGGTGTTGTGGCGGGCTCCTATAGTCCCAGCTACTCAGGAGGTGAGGCAAGAGAATCATGTGAGTCTAAGAGTTTAAGGTTGCTGTGAGCTATGATGCCACAGCATTCTATCAGGGGCAACAAAGTGAGACTCTGTCTCAAAAAAAACATTTAAACTGGCTCGGCGCCTGTAGCTCTAGTGGCTAAGGCGCCAGTCACATAACACCAGAGCTGGAGGGTTCGAATCCAGCCTGGGCCTGCCAAAGAACAATGACAACTACAACCAAGGTGCCAGCCACATACACCAGAGCTGGCAGGTTCGAATCTAGCCTGGGCCTGCCAAAGAACAACGATAACTACAACCAAAAAATGGCCAGGCATTGTGGTGGGCGCCTATAGCCCCAGCTACTTGGGAGGCCGAGGCAAGAGAATCGCTTAAGCCCAGGAGTTGGAGATTGTTGTGAGCTGTGATGCCATGGCATTCTACCCAGGGCAACAGCTTGAGGCTCTGTCTCAAAAAAAAAAAAAAAAAAAAAAAAAAAAATCCTGATCCTTAAACATCCTGATGGGGCAGTTTGGCTCACACCTATACCCCCATTACTCTGGGAGGCCAAGGAAGGAGCATCCCCTTGAGATTAGAAGTTGGGAAAAAAAAAAAAAAAGAAGTTGGAGACCAGCCTGACCAAGAGTGAAACCCCATCTCTACTAAAAATAGAAAAACTAACCAAGCATGGTGGCATGTGTCTGTAGTTCCACCCACTCAGGAGGCTGAAGCAAGAGGATCCCTTGAGCCCAGGAGTTTGAGGCTGCAGAGAACTATGCCACTGCCCTATACCCAGGTGATAGAGCAAGACTATGACTCAAAAAACGAACAAATATTTGAAACATCCTTTGCCCCAGAAATCCCACTTTTATGAATTTATCCTAAGGAAAGGATCAAATAAATGAGCAAATGTGCATGTGCAAAGATGTTTATCACAGGATTGAAAAGCCAAAACTTTGATTGTGACATGAAAGTTCAATAAAAGAAAAATGGACAGAGAATATGAAGAAGTAATTGAGTGATAAGAAAACTAAAATGACCAATAAATCTATTGAAAAGATCGTCATCCTCACGGATAATCAGGGAAGTGTAAAAACGATGACATAGTGTTCATCATTTGTCATTTTGCTTAGTGACACAGAGCAAAAAATATTTCACCTTTATCTGTAAAGTTGCATTTTATTTGACAGCTTGGCACCCCTACAATGTATCTTAGCGCCCAGTGTATGGTCTCTAAAAGAAACTAGGGATGGTTGCAGAAAAGGCTGAGTCTAGGGCTAGAAGGAAGGTACAAGTGAGTTTGGAACATCTTGTTGAGACAAAACAAGTTATCGTTCTGAGATTAATAAAGTCTTGTAGGAAAGACACAGAAACCAACCCACTGGTCAGCAAAGGTCATTTAAACCCAAAAGGAGAATATTGGCTGATGCCAATTGACACAAGGTAAATAAGAAAAGCCTTGGGCGGTGCCTGTGGCTCAGTGGGTAGGGCGCCAGCCCATTACCAAGGGTGTAGAGTTCGAACCCGGCCCTGGCCAGCTAAAACAGCAATGACAACAGCAACAACAACAACAACAAAAACAGCTGGCTGTTGTGGCAGGCACCTGTAGTGCCAGCTACTTGGGAGGCTGAGGCAAGAGAATAGCTTAAGCACGAGTTGCAGGTTGCTGTGAGCTGTGACACCACAGCACTCTACCAAGAGTGACATAGTGAAATTCCATCTCTAAAAAAAAAAGAAAAAGACTTGGCTCGTTGAAATATAGTACATGAAGTCACGTACTATATTTTTAAAAATGTGAATAGAATAAAATACCTTCTATTTTGTTGTCTTTTAGTTAAAGAAAAAAAAGGAGAAAAGCAAAAAAAGCCAGAAAGTGTTAGTTCTAGGAAAGTGGTACACAGGTGTTTTGGTTATACTCATTTTTAAACTTATTAAAATTATTTCTACGGTAGAGGTAACGCAAATGTTTGCTCTATAGTTGTTTAGTTATGCATATATTTTATACATTCTTCTGATGTGTGTTACATTTTACAATTAAAAAAATTCTTTAAGAAATAAAAATTTGGTGGGTGGTGCCTGTGGCTCAGTGAGTAGGGCACCAGCCCCATATATGGAGGGTGGCGGGTTCAAACCCGGCCCCCGCCAAACTACAACAGCGGGCACCTGTAGTCCCACCTACTCGGGAGGCTGAAGCAAGAGAATCGCCTAAGCCCAAGAGCTGGAGGTTGCTGTGAGCTGTGACACCTGGCACTCTACCAAGGGCGACATAGTGAGACTCTGTCTTAAAAAGAAAAACTTTAATTTTTTTTTTTTGTACAAACAGAGTCTCACTTTTTTTTTTTTTTTTTTTGAGACAGAGCCTCAAGCTATTGCCCTGGGTAGAGTGCTGTGGCATCACAGCTCACAGCAACCTCCAACTCCTAGGCTTAAGCTATTCTGTTGCCTCAGCCTCCCAAGTATGCCTGGCTATTTTTTGGTTGTAGTTGTCATCGTGTTTTTGTTTTTGTTTTTGTTTTTCAGTTTTTGGCTGGGGCTGGGTTTGAACCTACCACCTCCGGTATATGGAGCTGTATGTGGCTGGCGCCTTGGCCACTTGAGCTACAGGTACCAAGCTGACAGAGTTTCACTTTATCGCCCTCTGTAGAGTGCCTTGACATCACACAGCTCACAACAACCTCCAACTTCTGGGCTCAGGTGATTCTTCCGCCTCAGCCTCCCAAGTAGCTGGGACCACAGGCGCCCACCACAACACCCAGCTACATTTTGTTGCAGTTTGGCCAGGAACAGGTTTGAACCCACCACCCTAAGTTTATGGGGCTGGCGCCCTACCCACTGACCCACAGGCGCCGCCCTCATTTTAATTTTTTATTTTAATTTGCAAACTCTTATTGATAAGATATTTTGTACAAGGTAAAACAAAACAAAGCAAAAATTTTAAACTGTAAACAAAGGTATATAGTATAAAGGAAGTCTTGCTATCCAAGACCTCCCCATCCAGCCCCAGTGTTCTATGAACATAGAATTTTACATGTATGGGCTTGGCACCTGTAGCTCAAGTGGCTAAGGCGCCAGCCACATACACCTGAGCTGGTGGGTTCGAATCCAGCCCAGGCCTGCCAAAAAACGACGATGACAATTACAACCAAAAAATAGCTGGGCGTTGTGGTGGGCACCTGTAATCCCAGCTACTTGGGAGGCTGAGGCAAGAGAATCACTTAACCCCAGGAGTTGGAGGTTGCTGTGAGCTGTGATGTCACAGCACTCTACCCAGGGTGATAGCTTGAGGTTCTGTCTCAAAAAAAAAAAAAAAAAAAAAAAAGATAAAGAATTTTACTTGTATGAACAATGGGCATTTCACCCGCTAAAGTTTTTTACACAAATAGAAGTATATGGTACATACTTTTTTTTTTTTTTTTTTTTTTTTGAGAAAAGACCTCAAGTATAAAGGATTACATAGATTAAAGTCCTTAATCCGAGGCTGGTGTGGTGTTCCCTAGCACTCTAGGAGTCTGAGGTGGGTAGATTGCTTGGGGTCAGGAGTTCAAGACTAGCCTGAGCAAGAGCAAGACCTTGTCTGGAAAAATGGTTGGGGTTCGGCGCCTGTGGCTCAAGTGGCTAAGGCGCCAGCCACATACTCCTGAGCTGGCGGGTTCGAATCCAGTCCCGGCCTGCCAAACAACAATGACGGCTGCAACCAAAAAATAGCTGGGCATTGTGGCAGGCACCTGTAGTCCCAGCTACTTGGGATGCGGAGGCAGGAGAATCGCTTGAGCCCAGGAGTTGGAGGTTGCTGTGAGCTGTGATGTCCCAGCACTCTACCCAGGTTGACAGCTTGAGGCTCTGTCTCCAAAAAAAAAAGAAAGAAAGAAAGAATGGTTGGGTGTTGTAGAGGGTGTCTGTAGTCCCAGCTACTTGGGAGGCTGAGGCAAAGGATTGTTTGACCCCAGGAGTTTGCACTATAATGCCACAGCAATCTACCGAGGGCAACAAAGTGAGACTGTCTAAAAAACAAAAATCCTGAGCAGCACCTGTAGCTCAGTGAGTAGGGCTCCAGCCCCATATACCAAGGGTGGCAGATTCAAACCTGGCCCTGGCCAAATTGCAACAAAAAAAAATAGCTGGGCTTTGTGGCGAGCGCCTGTAGTCCCAGCTACTTGGGAGGCTGAGGTGAGAGAATCCCCTAAGCCCAGGAGTTGGAGGTTGCTATGAGCAGTGACACCATGGCACTCTACCCAGGGCGATAAAGTGAGACTCTGTCTCTAAAAACAAATAATAATAATAATCCTTAATCTGTGACACATTGTTTTTTTTTCTGTTCATGGTCTTCTTTTATTTGTTTCATCTGCATTTTATTAATTGACTTATTAATATGTCAATAATTTTGACAATAATTTACATCTTCAGATGGACTCTGCCTCTCTGCATTTAAGCTGCTTTCGCCCATCCTAAGTCAGGAAACCACTTTTCTCTTTTTGTTGTGTTGTTGTTGAGAGAGAGTCTCACTGAGTCACCCTTGGTAGAGTGCCATGGTGTCATAACTTATAGCAACTTTGAACTCTTGGGCCCAAGCAATTCTCTTGCCTCAGCCTCCCAAGTAGCTGGGACTATAGGTGGCCTCCACAACGCCTGGCTATTTTTAGAGACAGGGTCTTGCTCTGACTCATGCTGGTCTTGAACTCCTGACTCAGGCAATCCACTCACCTTGGCCTTCCAAAGTGTTAGGATTACAGGCATGAGCCACCAGGGAAACCACTTACCTTGAACTTTGTTTTTATTATTATTTCCTTGCCTTTAGTTTCATACTTTCATCCTCTACGTGATGATTAAAATTATACTTTGTTTATTAGTTGCTTTTTGTTCAGACAGATGTTAGTTGTTTCTGAATTTTATAAAAAGGGAATCGTGGTTCATATAATCTTCAGGCCCTTGCATTCTTTTTTTACACTTAATATTAATAAAAATCATCTATATTGGCTTGACGCCCATAGCACAGTGGTTACAGTGCCAGTCACATGCACCAAGGTTGGTGGGTTCAAACCCGGCCCAGGCCAGCTAACCAACAATGCCAACTGCAACAAAAAAATAGCCAGGCTCTGTGGTGGGCACCTGTAGTCCCAGCTACTTGGGAGGCTGAGACAAGAGAATTGCTTGAGCCCATGAGTTTGAGGTTGCTGTGAGCTGTGATGTCACAGCACTCTACTGAGGGCGACATACTAGGACTCTGTCTCAAAAAAAAAAAAAAATTGTGTATACTTTTCTTCCTTTTTTGAAACAAAGTCTCACTTTGTCACCCTCAGTAGAGTGCTGTGGGGTCACAGCTCACAACAACCTCAAACTCTTGGGTTCAAGCGATTCTCTAGCTTCAGCCTCCTAAGTAGGTGGGACTACAGGCACCCACCACAACGTTCAGCTTTTTTTTTTTTTAGAGATAGGGGTTTCCCTCTTGCTCAGGCTGATCTTGGACTTGTGAGCTCAAACAATCCACCCGTCTCAGCCTTACACAGCGCTAGGATTACAGGCGTGAGCCACAGCTCCCAGCTAGGGGTAAAATTTAAACTGATTTCCTTAGATAAGAAAAATCGCTTTGTTCCTAGTAAGTACCAAGCTCTTTCATACACATTTCACGGAATCCTCAAGAGGTTAGCATCATTATTTTTCTGTTATTCCTGCATTAAAATGAAACACAGTAAGTTTAAGTAACAAGTCCCTATTCGTACAGTATTTTAGACACCTGGCCTGGATTCCAATCTGGACTGTCCCCAAAGGCTTTGGTAAATGTTTATTAACAAGTAGTGCTGGGTGTGAGTATATCGATAAACACTTGTTAACTTATTTCTCTCCTTTCAAAGTTCTAATCATTTCCATTGTGTACCTCAAGGGGTTCATTGTTTTGTTAAAGACAAAAGTCAACCTTCATTTGCATCACTGGCACCCTTATTTACAGAGGGGGCTTGAATGAGCTGCTGTTTTATGGAAAGATTAGAGACCAGAAGACTGTCCCTTGATCTGGGCACCTAACAGGAGATCTGACACCTAGTTCTCTAAATGCTAGCAGTTATTATTCAGAGTATCTACATAATAATCACCCTAATGGCTACAGTTTCTTGGACCTCAACCAGGCTCCAAGCGCTGTGGGAGTCCTTTTGCATTTGCAGTAGCTTTTAATCCTTAAAGGCTTTAAGGGCCAAGGCCTGGTCCCTTTTTGATAGGTATGGTTAACTCTCTGCCCCAGGAAGGTTAACTAGCCTAAAATCACAAAGCAAATAGTAAAGCTGAGATTCAAACACACACACACACACACACACACACACATCACACACATGCACACACACACACATTTCTTTTGCGGTTTTTGTTTTGAGACAGAGTCTCAAGCTATTGCCCTGGGTAGAGTGCTGTAGCATCACAGCTCACAGCAACCTCAAACTTTTGGGCTTAAGTGATTCTCTTGCCTCAGCCTCCCAAGTAGCTGGGACGACAGGCACCCACCACAATGCCCGGCTATTTTGTTGTTGTAGTTGTCATTGTTGTTTGGCAGGCCCAGGCTGGATTTGAACCTGCCATCTCTGGTGTATGTGGCTGGCGCCCTAGCCGCTGAGCTACAGGTGCTGAGCCCACACACACTTTTTTTGAGATACAGTCTTACTCTGTCACTAGGGCTAGAGTATCATGGCCTCAACTTAGCTCACAGCAACCTCAGAGTCCAGGGCTCGAGCAATCCTCCTGCCTTAGCCTCTCAAGTAGCTGGGACTACAGGCTGCCACAACCATGCCTGGCTAATTTTCCTGTTTTTAGTAGAGACAAGGTCTTGCTTTGCTCAGGCTGATCTCCAACTCCTTACCTCAAGTGATCCTCCAGCCTCAGCTTCCCAGCGTGCTAAGACTGCAGGCATGAGCCACTGGGGCAGGCCCCAAACCCATATTCTGTCAGTTCCTACACTCTGCACATCTTGAATCTTTTCACCAAGTTTGAATGGCTCCTTTTTGTCTTTGTGCTTCAGTGTACTCATATATAAAATAGGAATAGCCATACCAGTCCTGCTTGCTTCATTGTATGATTGTGAATATTATATACACATTGTTAAATAACTAACTCAGGCAAGCCAGTGCTGCAAGCAGACTAATAATAATAACAGTTCTTTCCATTTATAAAATACAAATAATTCTTGGAATAACTCCATTCAGGCAGTTTTTATTATTACTGCCTATAATTTTATTATTAGTGACTCTGGAAAGATTGGGGAACAACTGCGAGCTTGTCTGGGGGCATTCGTCAGTCTTACCCATAACTGCTTACAATCCCAAGACCTAATAAAGTGCCCAGCAAGTAGAAGGTACTCAACAAACACCTGTCACAGATCTTACTTCACTCAGTAGCCAGCAACCGCCACACCTGCCTCCAGGCAGAGCCGCCAGGCTCTGCACTGCTACTGCTTCTGCCAAAACATTCATGTCCCCAGTGTTTTATTTGTATGCTTTTAATTCTTGTTGTGATGGACTCAGCACCTGTAGCTCAGTAGCTAGGGTGCCAGCCACATACACCAAAGCTGGTGGGTTCAAACCCAGCCTGGGCCTGTCAAACAACAATGACAACTATAACCAAAAAATAGCTTGGCGTTGTGGTGGGTGCCTGTAGTCCCAGCTACTTGGGAGGCTGAGGCAAGAGAATTACTTAAGCCCAAGAGTTGGAGGTTGCTGTGAGCTGTGACACCATGGCACTCTACTGAGGGCAAAACAGTGCAACTCTGTCTCAAAAAAAAAAAATTATTGTTGTGATGATCAAAACTTATGTATTTATTTATTTTGAGACAGAGTCTCACTTTGTCACCCTGGGTAGAGTGCCATGTTGTCATAGCTCACAGCAACCTCAAACTTCTTGGTTCAAGCCTCCGAGCCTCTTCCCTGAGCCTCCCAAGTAGCTGGAACTACAGGCACCTGCCACAGCGCCTAGCTATTTTTAGAGAAGGGGTCTCACTCTTGCTCAATCTGGTCTTGAACTCATGAGCTCAGGCAATCCACCTGCCTCAGCCTACCAGAGTGTTAGAATTACAGGTGTAAGCCACTGTGCCCGGGCTTATGTTTTATTTTAAAGGTTAAACATATAAATGTTTGTATTTTTAAAAGTACAGATGGTAGAACATTATCAGTGAAAGTAAAACCCTCCATATCCCCACTTCCTGGAAGTTCCTGTTAGGAAAGTCTCAAATATTGGGCGGCGTCTGTGGCTCAAAGGAGTAGGGCGCCGGCCCCATATGCCGGAGGTGGTGGGTTCAAACCCAGGCCCAGCCAAAACTGAAAAAAAAAAATTCTCAAATATTGCTCTAGAAATATTCTGTGTGCTTGTATATCTGACCTTTTTTTTTCCCTATATGACAAGTTTTTATTTGTATCAAATTATAGAGTTCCATAAGTAAGTATAAGATTATGATTTAGATATTGAAATGTAACTTAAAATTTGGCACACTATTTAAATTATTTATAGTTCATTATATGTTTGAATGCACATTGAAGAAATTATTTGGCTTACTTTGGCAAGATAAATATTTCTGTACCTTATTCGACTATTTATAATGTGTCTATGTTGTATATTTATGTATGTGTCTTATGTACACGCACTCCTCAATTAAATAGTTACATTTGTATAAAAAACTCAAGATTGATGTGTTTAGATTAATTCATTTAAAAAATCTATTATATTAAATTACATCTGCGTTCAAAGAAGAAAATGTAAAAAAAACTAATCAATTTAATAAATACACCTGAATTTACAAAGTAATTGAAAATGAAATAAAAATTTCTATTGAAATGTTATATTCTTAATTGACATTTAAGTGGCACTATCAAACTATGGAAATAAATGTCATTTTTAGGTTTCTTGAGATAATAAAGATTCTGTGAACATTACCAAACCCTC